>JAOVVB010107708.1:0-12869 GCA_028570985.1 Heterobranchus longifilis | reverse complement strand
AAAAACAACTCAAAATTTGCTCTACCAAATGGTAAAGCGGTACCTTAATATTCCCATTAATTCCCATATATTCCCATTAATTCCCATATATTTCCATGGACATTTTCCAACGCAAAAAAAAAAGGTAAAAATTCCCCAAATTCCCGAGCTTAACTTCCCATGGAAAATGTCTGGAAAATTTCCGGAAATTTACTGGAAACCTTCCACCCCTTTGCAACCCTACTCCTGGATAGACAGGCAGGTCTTTGCCTCTGTAAATTACAGTCTACGTGATTAAATCTAGATATTTTATTCAAATTCATAGCCTTATAAAGATAAAGTCCGCCTATATAAAGCCATCCTGCAGTACACAAGCAGAGGACTCTGGCATACGCTGGACATTTTCAAATGATGACTTTGGGCTTACAGAGATATCACACTCTGGAGAGATAACAGAGGACAGGTGTTTTTTTTCTTCTGCCTTTCTCTTTTCTGATGCATTCACTCATCTTATTGACCAGAAATGAATAATTCACAGCAACACTTTCCCCTACAACTCTCTCTCACCATCCATCCATTCCTCCTTCTGTGAAACGCAGCAGTGCCTGTCATGCAAATTGCTCCACCGTGTGCATTGTGGGTGAGGTTTCTCCTAAAGGGCTACATGGATGTGTAGTCACGTCTTTATGCTGTGAGAGCGTATACTGCCAGAGGGGGGGGATGAGTGGGAGGAGAGGATGCTAGGGGAGGGAGTAGGAAGAAGCAGGCGATGGGCACGGGAGGTGAGCGAGGGATTCGGGGGGAGGTTAAGGGCGGGAGGTCGGCAGCAACGCTAACGTTAGCTAGAGGCGACACGCCGGGAGGAGCGGAGAAGATGAAGGGTTGCAGTGAAATGTTAGGGGAAAGAAAATTGGTGGTGTGGAAAACACTGAGTCAGGGATTTGCTTTAAGTGCAGTTACATCTGTACTGCAACAGATGAGGAGGAAAAGTGATTGTACAGAAGGAGAAAAGGACTGAGAAAAAGGATAATTATGTAGGCCGTAGGTAAAGGAAAAGGTCAAAGAAAGGTAGAGGAGAAATGCAACTGTGGCAGCAGCGGTGGAATAACGATCGGTGGGACTCCCGGAGTTTGTCAGATTTTCAGATATGAGTTGACGGAGAACAAAGAGGTCAGAGGGAGATGAAACAAAAGGATGATGAGATAAAAGAGAGCGAGCACAAAAGAAAAGAGAAGTGATAAGATAAGGAGAAATGTAGAAGGGGAAGTGGAAGAACACCCACACACGCAGTAGTGAGAAGTCACGGAGATAATGAGATGTGCTGGGTTGCAGAGGTCTCGCAGGCGGATCATTAAGGCCGCGGCAGATAGCAGGAAGCCCACAGACGCACCAGCTGGAGTTATTAAGCTTCGGCTTAAAACTCTCACCTGAAGTAATGTTTAGTATTCATGATTTACATCATTACACTGCGAGATCCTGCAGTCCATTATAATCACATTACTTCTGCAGAATCAGGGGATCAATAAGTATTCAGAGTATGTATCAGAAGGAAAAGTATTTTAGTTTTGCAGGAAAATAACCTCTGTGTATACATTTATACCATCAGATCGTTAATACTGATGCAACAATATGTAAGTAACATAAGCTCAATTATTATGGTCTATTGACATACATAACCTTATGTAAGTCAATAAACCATATTAACTGATAAAAGTATTGGAATTGTGTCATGAATAAAAAGAATTACAAAAATCTGACACATTTTTTTCATGAAAGTTTACTAAATAAACACAAAACATACGGATCCAAAAGATTTCTGAATATAAAAACATTAACGAAATATCTCTTAACAATCCAAACGTTATTTGAACTATGTATATATTTTTGTTTTTTGAGATATGCTTATTTTTATGTTTTTTTTCTGAGTGCTAAGGCGTTTGCAACCCGCACGTCATGTATTGTGATGACGTCATCAACAGCGCACAGCGTGCTGGCTCGACTTTTAGCTTTCGATAGCAAAAAGAATGAATGCTGTAGATAAAAGTTCTTATTTTAGATCTTTAGATTTTAGATTTGAACATAATCGTGTAAACAACAATCTCCCGCAGCCATTATGGGGCAATACGCTGGCGCCATCGCGGGTCGCCAGCCCGTTTTGGACCGCAGGTCACGTGATGTGATGACATCATCAAGAGCGTAGAATGTGCTGGCTCGAAAGACAGAAGCCGTAGCTTTTTGCAGCAAAAAGAATGAATGCCTTGTGATTTGGATCCGATCCAATTTGAATGGGTTCTTCCTTGGCCCATGCTACAGCCTTTCACCAAGTTTCATGATAATCAGGCCAGTATTTTTTCCGTAATACTGACAGACAGACAGACAGACAGAAACAAAAACATAACCTCCTTGGCGGAGGTAACAATCAGAAATATTTCAAGGGAAAATGTCTCTTTGGTAGAACTTTGTCAGTGTCAGTCTCACAGTCCTTTTTATTCCACATCTTCTTCTTCCTTGTCTAAACCTGGCTGCCACCTACATTACCCACAATGCAACTGAAACAGAGACGAGGAGCACTGCCAACTCACTTCTTTCTGATTCTCAGATTTGTTTTTCATTTTCAGACTTGTAGTCTTCAGCTCGACGCTGCTTAAAAAAAAGCTGCTTGAGTTGGAGCGACTTCGGATCAGACTGGTTATGATGAACGGTCCGCTACCACAAAATGCACACGCAGCATTACCTCACTGTTGGCTTGCTCACAGACCTCTTAGACTTATCATCTTTCCAATCGCCCTCCCTCTACCCTCACCCTTCCTTCTAGCCACCGTGCGCGCCTCTCCCTCGTTCTGCCCGCACCCTCTTGCCAGCTGGTGCGGCAGGTTAAGACCTGTGGGAAGTCCGGAAGATTTTTCTTTTCCAAGTGCGCACGGCCAGGTAAACTTATGATATTGTCATTGATACAGGAAGGGTGTAGCTGCGGTAAGCCCTGCCGCTAAGGTTGGGGGTTCTGTATGGTGGCCAGCAAGGGTCAAACTAACCATGGTTACCATGTTAAAATCACAACAACAACCACTGATAAGACTCGGAATATGTGTGTAAAAAAGATTAAGAGAATCACCCACAATAAACTCTTCCTGACAACCTTTCCAAAACACACACGCGCGCAAACGCACGGACGGACACTGTAACAATTTGTTTTGTAATCACAAAGTGTGTGACGTCAGAGAGACCTGCAGCCATTAGAGGCCAGACGAAGGCAAAGTGAACACAGAGAGGAAAATCAAACTGTAAACATCACAGAGAACAAGCTGATGAAGTGATATTTTTACCTCAAACACTTTAGTGTTATTTGTACCATAATGGCCAAAGTGATGACAGCGGAGAAATGACATAATGGGAAAAGTGTGTGTGCTTAGGCTACTGTGTGTGTGTGTGTGTGTGTGTGTGTGTGTGTGTGTGTGTGTGTACATACGTACATACATTTGATTTTGCCTGGGCGGCCACATGTGTACTATATGACTGAGGGAAAAGCACACACAGCTTTCTATGTGTAGCCTTGTGTGTCTGTCTGTGGCCTTGTGTGTGTATGCGTGTGTATGTGGGTGTGTGCTTCTCTGTGTGTGTTTATTGTTTTCCCCCGGCGCTGCCTGTGTGCTGGTTAGAGCATTAATGATGTGTCTAGGGAGCACTGCCTCTACATAATTTATCAACCAGGATTTATTAGCCGCAGAATTAACTTGTAGGGGCTGGGGAGCACTGGATGCATTTGTTCTTGTTTTTGGATTTATGTGTGTGGATGCATTGTCACTCCCCTGTGATCCATTTCTCTCCATCAGCCTCCTGCCACGGGGACATCCCCAGTCGTATAATTGGCCAAGTTATTTTAATTTTAGTCTGGTTTAAATCACAATTCAGAGCACTGCTTTTGAGTGTGTCTGTGTGTGTATTTGCGTGTAAGGAGTAGGGCTTAGTGGACGACAGTGCATACCATGTTGCATAGCCACATGTCGTTTATAGCGCGCACCCGAACCCTTTATTTCTGCATCTGTCTTCCTTTTCACGCTGTCAAAAATTGTAAAATAAAGCACAACTTACACCAATAACAGATCACTTTAGACAAAAGACAACATACTGGAACACAAAAACACTACATAAGAAATACAAATTGTGACGGTGACAAAAGATAAAACCAGATGACCTAAACACTGAATACAAACACCCACAAAAGCAAAGTGTCATTGGTGCACCTGCCCTTAAATCCATTCGATTGTTGTGTACTGGACAAAAAAAAAGCTTCATACTTTGTTAAAGTAAAAGTTTTATTTGTTCAAGTGTTTTTTTTAATATAGTCTTCATCAATATTTTTTCCAGGAAATTGCCAAGTTCAAACTTTTTGTGTGTGAGGCCCTCAATTTCCATTTACTTCATTCACATTTTATTTTCTTTCTTTAAACCATTTATTATTTATTGGCTTTGGTTGCATCTCCGGGTGGAGAGCAAAAGAGGTTGTTGGAACCCATCGGCTATCGTCTGAAGACACTTTATCTTTTTATTATCTTTTTGTTGTTATTTATGTGCATTCATATGCAGATATCTATTTATAGAGACGTCGTCTCTCAACTCCCAACTCCATTCTCGCATGTCAAATTGCTAATCAGACCACAATCAATGAAGTCTCCGGAAGTCTTGGTCCGGATAATTGTCGACACCGGAAAGACCAAAATATTGGCCCTTGCCCCCAGAGGCTAAATTGTCGGCAGACAAATAGCTGATGGGTTATGAGATTGTTTGCTTGTAGATCAGACAGAATTAAGATTAATTGTATTTTTCTTTCTTTCCTAAATTGTTTCATATCAGCATTCATTATACATCCCATCAAATCAAATAACCCCCCTTTATTTGTGATTATTTTTAAGTTGGTAATTAATCATCTCTGCTAGTATGTATATTGAAACATCTGTTAATTCCCTTTCTGTTTTGTGTATCTGCCAGATCACAGAGATGGGTAAGGACTCCCTCCCTGCCTGGCTGCACTGGGATGCCAACAGCAGAATCCTGCAGGGTCTACCTTTGGAGGAAGACAAAGGTGTCCATTACATCTCGGTATCCATCTCCAACCACACAAAATCCTCCTCTTCTTCAGAGGTGTTTTCCATCGAGGTACACCCTGAAGATCATTTGGACGTAGATTCATCCCAGCTGGCATCCAACCAAGCCTCCACTGAAGATGACGTCCAGCCATTCATGTGTAGCAACGAGGACCCAGTCACTCTGCTGACGGTGATCCTGGATGCCGATTTGACCAAGATGAGCTCAGAACAGAGGGTGGAGCTCCTGGATGACATGAGGAGCTTCTCTGGAGTGGGGCTCCAGCACATGAAGATACTCCCTGTGGTCAACAACAGGCTGTTCGACATGTCTGCATTCATGGCCGGGCCGGGAAATGCCAAAAAGGTGAGTGAATGTGCAAGCGAATGAGTAAAAGATACATGAGAATGAATAGGTGTTTTTGGACCGGAGGAACTTTTTCATAGTTCTAAGCACCCCCCTTTTTTATTGTGTCTGCATTGCAATAAGTAAGAACGGTGGACTTTTTAGCTCCTATTTCAGAGTAGGTACTCTCCCAGCACAAGATGAACTGTGATACAAGTGTACATGATTGGTCCAGAGACGTAAGTGTACGTTGATTGGTGAAACAGCAACCGCCATTTAAAAAAACATGTGAACATCAAACAACAGCTCTTAACGAAATGAATGAAAGAAATCGCAGAGAAATGGACCGACAGTGAAGTCCAGGCTTTACAGAACATATAATATATACATGTGACGGGGGAAATGGGCGGCACGGTGGCTCAGTGGCTAGCACTGTCGCCTCCCACCTAGAAGGTACTGGGTTCGATCCCTGGTCTGTACAGTGGTTTGCATGTTCTTCCCGGTTTCCTCTAGGTGCTCCGGTTGCATCAGAAAGGGCATCCGGCGTAAAACCTATGCCAAATCAAATATGCAGATCATAAAATCTAATTTCCATACCGGAGGAGCCCAGGTTACCAACTAGGTGGAAACAGATAATTCGCTGTGGTGACCCCTAATGAGAGCAGCTAAAAGAGAAAGAAAAGATATGTGAAAGTTAATTCCGGTGCGTTCCTGTGCGGTGCGAATGCAAACAGAAAAAAAGCCCCCCAGTGGGCAGTTCCAAGTCCTGGGAACCATTTGGTCCAAAAACATCTAGTGCTCATCAGCCCATGAGTATGTGGTTTTATGTATAAGTAAATATTTACTAGTCAGTGAATAATTTAACATATCATATTAGTAGATGGATAATTAAATTAACAATTTTCAATGTCTCCCCAGGTGGTGGAGAATGGCGCTCTGTTGTCCTGGAAGCTCGGCTGCTCACTGGACCAGAGCACAGTCCCAAATATCAACAGTGTCCAGGGTCCTGCAAAGGAAGGCACAATGTCAGCCAAGCTGGGCTACCCTGTGGTGGGATGGCACATTGCCAACAAGAAACCCCATATCCCTAAGCGGGTGAGGCGCCAATTAAACAATACTCCAACACCTGTTTTGTCAGTGCTTCCTCCAACAACTGTAGTTGAGCCTCCAGTGAGGATTATTCCAACCCTCTCCTCTCCCTCTATTGCTGCACCAACCGAAAGCTCTTCTCTCCCTGTACGAGGCCCCGTTCCCCTACCAGGCAAGCCTACAATCAAAATCCGTGACCCTATTGCCCACACTCCAACCCTGGGACCCCCTCAACCAACAAGGGTAATGGAGACCACCAGCACCATTCCTATCCAGCCAACCATGACCAGGCCTATTTATGTGGAGGCCACTGCTACACCACCTGCACCTACTAGAAGACCTACCAAGAAACCGAAGAGACCCAAAACCACACCGGTGCCCAAAGAGACAAAGACCTCTACAGCCAAGCCATCCAGGCGAACCACACCATCACCTGCCATCATCCCGGACCCATACAATGAGAAGCCTGTCCTGCGTAACCCCATCGACCAGGTCAATGCATTGGTGGGCACCTATTTCGAGGTTAAAATCCCATCTGATACATTCTTTGATAAAGAGGACGGGACAACTGACAAGCTGCGTCTAACTTTGAGACAGAACCACAATGAAGTGGTTGGAGAGGGCTCCTGGATCCAGTTCAACACCACCAGCCAACTTCTCTATGGCCTTCCGGATGTCCAACATGTGGGAAAACATGAATACTTCATGCAGGCAACTGACAAAGGTGGCCTGAATGCAATTGATGCTTTTGAGGTCCGTGTGAACCGCTGGCCCATCAATGACAAGACCCCTGTGATCTTCACGGCCCGATTCGATGGTGAGCCGCGTTCGGTAACAAATGACATCCACAAGAAGATCCTCCTGGTCAAGAAGCTGGCATATGCACTCGGGGACCGCAACAGCAGTACAGTCAGCCTACGGAATATCAGTAAAGGGTCCATTGTGGTGGAGTGGACAAACACTAGCCTCCCGCAGCACCCATGTCCAAAGGAACAGCTCACAGCCATGAGCAAGACGCTCGCCAGTCCTGAAGGAATACCCACGCAGACCTTCAGGTACTCTATGGAGCCCGAATTCAGACCACTGGATGTCATGGTCAAGGGAAGGGCGAGCTGCAGAACATATTCCTTCGTCCCGCCAGGAGAGATTGACATACCAGAACCTGCAGCAGTCACTCCAGCTCTGGGAACAGGCCGACAGAGCACAGATGACGTCTATCTCCACACAGTCATTCCTGCCGTGGTGGTGGCGGCAATCTTGTTAATAGCAGGCATCATTGCAATGATCTGCTACAGGAAGAAACGAAAGGGCAAGCTGACCATCGAGGACCAGGCCACCTTCATCAAAAAAGGTGTGCCGATCATCTTTGCCGATGAACTTGATGACTCTAAGCCGCCCCCATCTTCCAGTATGCCCTTGATCCTACAGGAAGAGAAGCCCCCACTTCCGCCCCCTGAGTACCCCAACATGGCCACGCCAGAGACCACTCCCCTCAACCAGGAGATGCTAGGGGAGTACACAGCTCTGCGGGACGAGGACCCCAATGCGCCTCCTTACCAGCCACCACCTCCCTTCACCACTCCCATGGAGGGCAAGGGCTCCCGACCCAAGAACATGACACCCTACAGATCTCCACCTCCCTACGTGCCCCCCTAAGACTTGTTTAACCCTCCTCTCATTGGGTGGAGGGAGAGGATGCCTGAGGAACTGTGACGGTTTCCATTCTGGTGTTTGTCTGTCTGGACATTTACAGGGAGAGATGACAAGAGGTGCTAAAGTACAAAACAGCTACAGGGGACTTTGGTTTGGGAGGGGACGTAATGAGTCGGGTGGGGTTTTACAATAGACAGATGGGATGATTGAAACAGCTGGGAGGGACTACTGTTTTAGTGGTAGCCCAGCTACTACAGTGGCCTATTCTCGTCATATTGGCTTTTGGATCGACCAGTTGGTCAGAAGCGACGATTGGGAGACGTGCTCTCTCAGCATTTGATTTTTTTTTCTCTTTTGATTTAAAATACTGGCTTTTATTTTGTTTTTTCATCACTATCCCAAGGTTATTATTCAGTTTTTTTTTTCCTGGACTGAATTGTTTGCCTAACAACTCTTCTTTTGTCTTGCTTTTAAATAATACGAGAAGACAGTGAACTGCCATCAGACCACTGCAGGCGACAACTCGTGTTTTTAATGAGGAGAGTGAGATTCTCTGAATATGAAAAAAAAGCTATCACAAGGATCTCAAATCACCCCTGCAGACGACACAAGAGAATGGGAGGCCGAGGTGTGTGTGTGCGTGCGTGTGAATGAGTGGGTGTGTTCCGATTCAATACGGTTTGCCTTTTAACACTAGTTGTCTGTTTCTATCCTTATTCACAATGTCTAGTGAAGATGAGAATAACAAGGTAGCCTAAAAAAGATTTAGAGATGAATAATAAATAATTTGTTTGTTTCATTGGTTTTAAAACTCACTGTATATCTGGAAGATGTTCTGATAGATTGTGTTATATTTTTTTGGTGGTGGAAGAAAGCGGGAAGAAAGGGACTGCCTCGCTAAAATAGCCTGCAGGAGCTCTTTATTCCTGTTTTGATGTAACAATAGATCAATTACGGTCCATTAGATGAAACTTCCTCTCAATTGCCCCCATCCCTGCAGCAGATCTAACAGGCTCAATAAGGTGTGATAAAACTGGGTGGGATGAGGTTAATGTGAGAAAACACAAACTACTGTTTTTATTATGAAAGAGATTATCTAACTAACTTGTAAATGCAGAGTTTGGTGTAGATTTGGATGCAAAATGTATAATTTTATGCAGATTTCAGTTCATGCAATTTGACCTCATTTTGGTGTTGCCCGAGGTTAACAAAACTACAGTAAAAGTGAAATGCCATGTCCGCCTTTTTCTACATACATACAGTACCTCCAACATGTACGCAAACAGGAAAAGGACCCCTTCAGTTTATTTTGGAGCCGGGATAATTATTTTTTTATGTAATGAGGCAGTTATTCTCCCCAGTCAGAGGAGAAACGTTGTGTGCCATGGAGACTGTCCCAGACGGGATTGTACAGATACTCACATTTTAGAGGTCACAGAGGAGACGATCGAGGCAGAGATTCAGAAGGAAGAACCTCAAATTTCCAGCAATTAGCTCACTGAAAAACAGTCAATGAAAATCTCCTTCTAATTTTTTTACCAAGTTTTTGATACAGCCTCAAATTGTTTGATTATTAAAAGAAAACATGATTAATGATTAGTCTTCTGTGATTTGTAAAATCTTAGCCTAGAAGTTCAATTATGATTCAATTATGTTCACTTTCTTTTTTTTTTTTGTCATGGGTCACATATTTGAAGTGTTTTATTTTATTGTGTGTGTGTTTGCATATCAAAAATGTATCTCCCACTATACAAAGATGGAATGACCCATATTTTATGTAATCACAAAGTTTATTTTTATGTCCTTATGTTTGCTCATGAGTTTCAACTGAAAGTGACCCTTTGCAATAATAATGTAAGGCGCAGTCCGCTCAGTGACTGGTCGATGCAGGCTCAAGCGAGTGACTCGTATTGTCATAATAGTGTTGGTTTTTGCAGGATGCCAAGGCTTTTTTGCTTATCAAGTGTGCATTGTCATAATAAAACCAACTGGTACGATAAAAAACTTCTTCATTCATGTATCTGATTTAACTTGCTGGTTCTGTTGGGAGTTTTCCGCCTATGGAAAATGTCTTATCCTGTCATACTCTCCGATCAAACCCTGACTGATGTTTATGGATGAGGTTTTTGATCACTGTCACTTTTCTACTGCTCCCGCTTAGCCTTGAATTGATAAATCAATCTGTCTGAAGTCCTCGAGAGGTTTTACCTCCCTAGACGGCTTGCTGCCTGGCAACCATCTATGGTCTTTGGACTTATTGAAACAGTCATACTGCTGTCCTTTTTGTACTAAATTATACTGCTATTGAATGACTAGTTGGACTATTCAGTTTGAAAGCTCTGCCCATTAAAAAGGCTATGCTGTGAAAACACTCTCTCAGCTCCATCTGTCTTTCCACACATTGCATACAGATAATTTGCATCGATTACGTTGAGTATTGATTAGATGTAAACAATTTGCCAGCTCTGTTGCACCTCTGTGATAATTCATGGCGGAGTTTAATTTGGATGGAGGAGAAGCAATGATGGATGTGTTCCCAAGACATCACTAGTTGCTAAAATGGATAAATGGTTCACAGTGATGACAAAGATTAATGGAGGATTGATCGTGGTTTGATTGAGACGAGAGGTAGCTGAATGTGTACGATGACAACGTCCTCATCTTTCAAACTAAAATCAGTGATACTCAATTCACTGATAAATCACTGGCCTCTCGGTCTGTATTACCCGTTTTCCACCAACGTAGAGTTCCGTTCCGGTTTGCGTACCGAATGTTGAGCATTTAGACCAAAAAAAAAATGTTTCTGAACCCGAAAAGTTGTTCAGCTACAACCAAAAAAAGCAGGTTTTCCTTGACCTGAAGTGCGATCCAAACTGTCCTATTCTACAGGATGGATTCTAGATTTAGCCTCTGGGGTGAACAGCCAATATTTCGTGTCATGTCTAGAAGGTAACCCTAGATTTGCGAAAACCGGCAACAACTCTCGAGGTTAATGCCTCATCACACCCATCTAACCTTATCTATTCAAGGTTAATGCCTAGCCATACCAATCTTGCGAGACTTTAGCAAATCTAGGGTTACCTTCTAGACACGACCAATATTTCAGGCTTTCCAGTGTAGCCAGCGGATATCTAGGCCAAGACATCCTACGCCGAGCGCCTGTCATTGTTTACGGTCTGATTAGCAATTTAAGACACGAGAATGGAGTGTGAGTTGAGAAACAGAAACAGATATCTACATATGAATGCAGCTAAATAGTCACCAGACGATAGCCCATGGATTCCGAGATTGCATTTCTTTAGCTCTCCGCATGGACTGTTTACCTGCATGCAGCCAAAGCACGCTCAAACATGATTGGTCAATACTACAACAAACAGAAACCAGAGCACCTCTGCTACCCAAATCTTGCATTCATATGCAGAATCTGTTTAGAGATTACTTCCGTTGTACATTTGCAACGCCCTCTGTTGATGGCACATCCTTGATTACAATGGTTCCGCTCAAAACTAGATCCAAGAATCACCAAGAACCAGAGCTAATTTAGTGGAAAGGGGGTAAGAGAAAACTGATTATAACCTTATCATTTTCTTTAAGTAAAAAGCTATTGTATTTCATATTTTATATTCATGATATTTGCCCTTACCCTGGCGACCAGCACTCTGCCACTTACCATAGACATACAGTAACTTTAGGATTGCACAAGCAAATTCTCATCTCAAATGTGCTGAAAATCTGATTGGGGATTCTGGAAGATTATAGATGTGCTGAGGTTGCGTTTTACAGGGCCTAATCAGTCGCCTTCAAAGTACCAGACATGCTCAATCTATCACAGGGAAGTTGCTAAAATGATTTGTAGTGCCACTTTGTCTGTATCCTGCAGGAGCATCACATCGTAAAGAGTCAACTTTCTTCTTTTTTCCCCAGAATTCGAGACAAAATGGAGACCACTAAGAGTCAAAGCCAGAATCCTGTTCTTTGCACACAAGAAATGACGACAGTTGTTTGTTACAGTTTACAAAGGCTTAAATTAGAATTACAAAGTTTATGTAAGGCACTTGTGAATAAGAGCTAGGTCAGGGTTGGTACTTTATAAAAACCTCTTATAATAGCAGAACTATACATGATAAATCCAAGAAGAGGAGTACATCTCAGAGTAGAAGCCTCAGAGTAGGATCAGTTATCAGTCTGTACTTAACATGGACCCCATGCTCCCTGGACAGCCAGTTCTCAATGTTTCTATTTCTAGATACTACATGAATATTAGCCGGGTGTTTTTTTTAAGTGCACATGGAGTTGTATGAGGTACTTATCCATAGTCAGTGTATTAACTACAGTAGATGGCGGTCGGCACGCCCCCAGTTTGGAGAAGCAGAAAAGAGTCCTGACACAAACAATGTATAGGTCTACTGCTGTGGACGGGGGAAGCAGCTAAACATATTTTATCGACCTAATAAAAGGCTCACCTAAAACAAATCAATATCAGTTTATATGTACGCTATATTTAGAATATTTTCACTGCTTTACCTTGCTTCCAAACAGCCCTGTTTTAGTTTACATGGGGGGGAACTGAAGCCATTATATCACTTTCTTCAAACCCACCAGCCTCTATTGACAAAAACAGTAATTTTACCTCGCAGAACACGGGAGTTGCTGGTCTACCGCTGCCTCCGTTGGTTAGTTAGTTTGTTAGATTTGTTAGTTCCTAACACTTTTAAAACACC
>JAOVVB010107680.1:0-12869 GCA_028570985.1 Heterobranchus longifilis | reverse complement strand
CTTAAATAATTCTTTTGATTGTGTAAAGCTGCTTTGCAACAATGTCAATTGTTAAAAGCGCTATACAAATAAAATTGTATTGAATTGAATTAAATCCATGCTGCTACTAGTGGGATCTTGCGGTTAGTGTGCAATCTTGTGGTGAGTATAGAATGCTTTTTTTCATGTTTGTGTGATTACAGTATATGTTAACTTTAATTGTAAGTTAAAGTTAACATATACTAACATATACTAAAGTTAACACACTGACCACCAAGCTGGAGCACTTGAGACTCAGCCCATCTCTGTGTAAGTCGATCTCCAATTTCCTAACTGGCAGACCACGGGCAGTAAGGATGGGCAGACATATCTCAGCCTTCATCACCTCAGCACTGGAGCTCCCCAGAGTTGTGTTCTAAGCCCCCTGCTGTACTCATTGTAAACATATGACTGCATGGCCGCTACCAACTCCACCACCATCAAGTTTGCTGACGACACCGTCATGGTGGGCCTGATCTTTGACATCAGTGACACAGCCTACTTGTAGGAGTTTAGAAATCCAGAGAACTTGTGCCAAAGGAACAACCTCCTCCTAAACTGCAGCAAGACAAAGTAGCTGATAGTGGACTGCAGTACAATGCAGGAGAGGAACTACCGGGCACCCGTGATCAACGTAAACCCAATGGGTAGAGTGGACAGCTTCAGATACCTCAGTGCAGTACCTGTCATTGTCCTGTCACATCAACGGATGATACTGTGCAAAAAACAAAAATCAGAATTTTTTCTGCCCTGGGTAGTTAAAATTATCCGCGACGATCTGAGAGATGCACTGCTGCCTATAACGCCGGACTTGCATCGGGTGATATAGACTCCTACAAAGATGCTTCATACAAAGTGGTGAAGAAGGTGAAGCAGTGCTATGAAAAGAAACCAAGCAGCATCCCAGGGTTGAGTCCTCAGAGCCTGCGCAGACCAGCTAGCACGTGTTCACAGAAATATTCAATCTCTTATCATAATCGGTAATCCTCACATGCTTTGAAGAGTCCATCATTGTTCCTGTCCCAAAGAAACCCGATTCTGCTTTACTAAATGACTACTGCCCTTCAGTATAGTCTTGGAGCTGCTTGGAGCTGCTGATCAAAGACATTATCATCTCTTCACTACCTGACACATTGGATCCATTACAGTTTGCTTACCACCAAACTGCTCAACAGAGGATGCCATCACTCATCTCCTTCATACATCACTGACTCACCTGAGCACTAGTGGCCTCCAAATTCCCCAGGTCCCAATCTGATCGAGCGTCCATGGGATGCAACATGTTAACAAACATGTCTGATGCACTTCGCAAAGCACAGCACCCAAAGGATCCACTGCCGATGCCCTGGCAACAGAACCCACAGCAATATACCCAGAGACTCTGTGGGGCCATGCCCTGAATGGGCCAGAGCTGTGCTGTTGACACAAAGGGAATGCAAAACCTAGATGGTTTTAATGTTACCCGATTGATGTATATTTAATGCGGGATGTTTAGAACACAGTAATGAAAGTAAAAACCTCCTTTATTATTTTTTATAATCTCCTGCTGGACTAATGCACTAATTGCCTGTCTCATTCAAGTCTAAAACGCCAGTCTGCCAGGAACTGCTTTAATGGCCCATACATGTGGAAATGGCCTTGAGCGAGGTCAGGACTGTACAGAAAATGTGACAATATCTTCCAGCTAAGTTTCGATGTGCAAGTGTTGGTGAATGATTTTGTGTACAGTTCCCACAGACTCACAGAGGCATATTATATTATACCATATGTCACGGTGTGACAATCTCAATCTTTTGTTGCTTCTTGCTCACACTGTAGGTTGCAATGCTGGACAGGGCCAGTTGGCCAATCAGTGCAAGGAAAGAATTCGAGGGAGCATGCAGGAGCCGCCGCCAATATGGGCCCCCTCTGCCTCCGCTATCGCTCGCCAGCTTCGTACCTGCATAATTGCAGTTAACTATATATGTTTTTAATTATTAAATATCAGGTCCAAAAAGACAGAATCGTTCTTCAGCCTGAGCAACGCTCCGTGTCTGCTTACCCTAAAGCTGTTCATCTTGTCCTGTCTTGTCCTTTTATGTCCTACAGTAGGTCATTTATGAACATGACTTAATTCTTAGATTCGACACACTTTATATTGATAAACTTCGACAGAACCAATTATGCAGAACTGTCATAAGGAAAAGCATACAAAGCTATTTTTATTAAAATACAAAAATAAATTCATGATCATTGGTACAGTATGTAAATGCAAAATATTTCTGAGTACATGCATACACAATGAATAAATGTAATAATAAAATTCACAGCATAAATGAAAAAACATTAGTTGTACAGAAACAACATAAGTAGATAATCAGTAAGTAAGGAATAAATCACTTTGGACAAATTGTTAGAGGAAAATAATCAAAGCCCAGGTGGTGTGATGATGTAAGATTACTGTACAATCAACAGTAAATTGATATAATTAAAATGGCTTTATTTTCTCTCTCTGTTGCCAAGAAACCAGAATGCTGTGTTCTGCCTCTGTCTTCTTCATGTGTCTAAAATGTCAGCAGATGTGTGGATATGTGAAATTATTATTTTTTTTGACAAACACAATCGAGAATTGAACAGTGCTACGGTCTACTGGTGTAAGTGCTAATAAAAGTCAAACTTTAATGACAAAAACTCAACTCAAAAACTCAACTTTAATGAGTCATCATATTTGGCTGTGTGGGACCACCAACAGTTAAAAACACAGTATTACAGGAATAATAAAACCTGTTAGTGTGCTATTATTACATGAACATTTGAAAAGTTACTAAATGGACGGTTGCTATTGATAGTGAAAAGCTGATAGCGCTGCAGGATCTCTGCAAATTTTGCGAGAAATTTGGCTCAGCATGAAAAAAGATTTTCGCCAGCTAAGTTGCACGTATGTCCGGGAGCCACTCAAAACTTGTTTGCATCAGTGAAAAGCCAAGCGAAGCGTATTTCTTTTGAAAGATTTAGTGAAGACATAACACCATGGGTCCCAAGTACTGCATGTTAGCAGGGACGGTAGCAAGAAAAAAAAGGTTTGGTTTTTAAAGCAGTCGGTGACAAGAGGAATCATACATTAAGTTTAAGTGAGGTTTAATGTCTGTTTAATCCTTATTTTACTTCATTTGCTTGTTTTGCTTGAAAAAATACATTTCGCAGTATGAAATTTCACCACAAATGTCTGAGAATTAAAGATCACAAAAACTGTAAGTAAGAAAGTGCAAATGAAAACAAGGAAAGTGTCTTGATATTTAATTATGGCCTGCTACACTAGGATGCACTTATCAGCTGATTGGCCAGGTGGCAGCGATGTGCCGTTTGTGAATGAGTCGACTCTTGGGACCAACTCCAAGTCAACTTGCAAATCTTGACTTTTACCAATTTATGTTTGATTTAGGTCTTAAAATGAGAATATGTGAATGAGTCTTAATTATATATGTAATATAAAAATGAATAACTGACTATAACAGCGTAAAGATGATCAATATTCTGTGTCATTTGGTGTTTGTGATTTAAAAAAATGCAAAATTATAGGATTACATGACGGAGCAGCAGCATGTGGCCGGGTAGCTCTCTGTGTACACGCTGTTCTCGTTCCCAAACACAATGTAAGTGTGGAACTTCCCTTTCCAGGCGTAGTTCACCTTGGTGACGGGGATCAGCTCGATGGTGTGACGCTGCAGTGGGAAACATTCTCAGATCAGTAACATGTTAAAAAGCATCATGCAAATAAAATGTGCTTTTAACGTCGGTACTAAAGAGTAGCAGTACCTGCTGCAGAATGCGAGAAGTCTGGATATACTTGGATTGATGTTCTCTTATTAAACGTTCAGATGCTTGGCTCAGTGAAGCGTCTGGGAAACCCGCCACTGGATACAGCTGTAACACACACACACACACACCAAAGTGTTTAGTTAAGTTTCTTTACCACGTGCATGAATGTGGCGTGAATTATTATTATTATTATTATTATTATTACCATATACTGGGAATCTGTGAACATCACCCTTCCGGAGACCTTACTGAAATTCTCCGACCTCAGACCGCTTGCCTGCTCCACCAGGAAATCGTTTTTATAAGTAGTCCTGAGGAGAACAAAACGTGACCACACCTCTCACTTCAGTCACAGGAATATTTAATACAAGGGTGAGTCAGAAATGATTCACACTCCAGTTATATTATAACTTCAGTTGGCTGCAGTGTTGTCTTAGTGTTTTCCCTTCAAGGCAGGACCCCAGGTGTTACATCTGTTTATCTGTAACTGCGGTGGTGGCAAAAATAGATGCGCCACATGTGATTTGCATGAAAGAAGAGCAGAGTGCAGTGATTCGTGGGATATGGGTACTGGACCGATACTCTAAGGAAGGTGAACGTTTCTTAAAGAGAATCATTACTGGTGATGAGACACAGATTTATCACTCTGGGATTGAGAGTAAATGGCAGAGTACGGAACGGAAACATCGTCAATCGCCGAGCGAGAAAAAGCTGAAAAATTCATCAATGCTGACAGTTTTCTGGGATTCTCAAGAGCCAGTATTGAAACATTATCAGAAAAAAAAAAAAAAAAGTGCAATAAATCAACAGTGCTTGTTACAATGAGATGCTTATTGAAAAGCTGAAGCCTAAACTTCGGATTAAACGCAGAGGACCGCACACTTCTACCCACACTGTCGACACTCTACAAAAACTCTACAAACATCCTCTCTATAGTCCTGATCTCGCTTCATCTGACTTTCACCTGTTTGGACCCCTGAAAGCAGCCCTATGAGGACGAAAATTCACTTCTGATGAAGGAGTGAAGACATTTGCACATTCAGGCACATTTGCACATTGCAGATTATGGACATTTATGGACAATGGACATCTACACACACATGCACATTTGCACACTTCCTGGACATTTCCATTTATCTCCATTCAAATTCATCTTTATATTTTTTCTACATTGTACAGATAAGTTTTTTTTTCTATATTTCTTCTATATTTTTTGATTTTTTTAAAACATTTTGTTCTATTTACTACAGCTATGCTTCTATAGCTAAACTTATTCTTATTTCATTCCACTATTTATTTCTTGTTAATTGTTTTTACATTTTTAAGGTCACAGGCGGTCGTTTAAGCATTTCACTGCATATTGTACTGTGTATGACTGTGTACTGTATATGACAAATGAAATTAGAATTTGAACAAACCCTTGGCATTTTAAAAGAAGCTTATGGTATCCTGGAACCCTGCAGACCTTGACACATATCCAGTTTTTTAAGTGTTGAGTCAGATGAATTCTTAAATAATAAATGAAATGAAACATCTAAGATGGTTTGAAAAAGAAATTCCATGTGCTATTGAGTAACTGCAGTTTTTTATTTTATTATGGAAAATGAAACTTGATTACATCTTTAAAACGCACATTATACTAAGAGTTTGTTTTTTGTACATAATAATCCCAGAAAACAATTGGAATCTTTGTTTGTACAATAAAGCAACAAGTAAAGAAAGAATGGTAATTTTTCTTTCCTCTTCTCATTTAGTGCTTTTAACAAGAGTCATTGTCGACAAATCAGCTTTACGGAATCAAAATAAAAATTAGAAAAATGGGTCTAAAAGTGGTGTGCCTATACATACTGTAGGTATGTTGTTTATTTTGCCTTCTCTACAATCATGTGATTTCTGCTCTTTCACTATCTTAGTCGTGGCAGTTGACTGAACAAGCAATTGATTCTTAATACCTGAATCAATTTGTTTTGAGCAGATCATTTTTGAACACATTTTACAAATTATGTTCACATGTCCATTTGGATTTATGGGGGGAAAAAAAAAATAATAACTGTCTTGTTTGCTGTGTTAAATCTAGCACAGATGTGTCCAGGTGATTTTACAGCACAAAAAAAAAAAAAAACGAACAATGAACAGCAAACTTGGCTGAAGTATAGATGGGTGATGTTTAGTATCTGGTGTGTATAAAACTCTGTGGTTTTAGAGAGGGGTCTCAGCTCGGCTTCTGATTGGTGGGTTTGGGTGCGATGCGTGCTCTGCAAGACCCTCAGACTGGTGCATGGTTCTGCAACCCTGCTGCAAAGTGCATGATAACTGAAAGATTACAAGCAACATTTATCCAATTTCCTATATATAAAGTTCTATATATACACACATACACACACATACTGTATGTACATTCATAAGACTTGAAATTGTGGGCAATTAAAACTGGAGTGGATGAAATTTTTTTTTAGACATGTGACAGAGCCATGTACCGCTTATGAAAGAAAAATATATCTTTAACATATATTCACTAAAGCTTTTTATTATTATTTTTTTCAGTGATCTCGTTGTGATTATTGTGATGGGGAATAAGAAATTTAATTGTAAGACAAAATGATCAAAAATGACATCTGAAAATAAATGAACGTGCTTACAAAAGAAACAGATGCTTATAAAAAAAATTATCATGTGCCAGAAAAAAAATTAAAAAAACAATAATGCTAAAAACAAATTTATTACATGATTGTGTAAGACAAACTGAGAAAAAAAATGGTTATTAACTAACATATATAACATATAAATAACATATATTGTAGATTTAGATGTGCTCAAAGTTGATTTCTTTTGTTAGTTAATTAATGTTTCCATTGTTTTTTCAAATATTGAACATATCCTGAGTAATACTGGTTAAATCTTCATACAATTCCTTTTGTTTTAGTTCATGTCAGACTTTTTTTGACAAATTGTCTATGTTTAAAAAAGTCCAATAAAGCCAGATCAGTAAGTAAAAGAGAAATGAGAAACAAAGGGAAAACGGGGAGGAGAGAAATTCAGGGTCACTTCTTCTTTTTCTTCTTCCTCTTCTTTTTCTTTACAGTCTTCATGATCTACCGTTCTGCTGGGATTAACTAAAAAACAAAAACTGATTGCAAAACAAGAAAAACAAGAAAAAATGATTCTGAAAATGATCCAGAGTGTTCTTTGTGTCTTTTTATTTGTATGGCATGGTAAGAAATGTGTTTTCTTATTTTTAGCCGGTGTATTGGAGGTATCAGAGGTTAGAGGATGTTGTTAATGTTATAAAAATAGAATTAAACATTATATTTTAGATAAAGTACTAGGGTTAATTGAATGATTTGCGCCAAAAATGTTAAGTTTAAAATGTACTACACATTTTTTTAATCCGAAGAATTAAAGCATTTTCAAAAATAAATCTAAATTATAGTTTATTATTATTATTATTATTATTATTATTATTATTATTATTTATAAAAATGATTGGATTAATAGCATATATCCTAGGTTAAACTTATATATCTGTATATTATTTGTGTATTTATCATTGATTATCCATGGATAATCTGGGTACTGTTGTGTGTATAATGTTCATACTGACATATATTTATGACTCAATTGTTACTGCACATATCTATCTATCTATCTATCTATCTATCTATCTATCTATCTATCTATCTATCTAAATTTGTAAATCTTTAATATATATTCAATTCCTACTTGCTAAACTTCTCAAAAGTATACATCAGTACAAAAGTGTTACTTTTATTGATGGATCGTTATTTTTTAGAAACATCCTGCATCTTAAGACACATTTTCCATTTTTAAAAGCAAATATTTTTGTTTTTGCAATTATTATTATAATAATTTTTTTAACAACAATTTTTGAAAAGTCTCTTTCTAACTCTTTGTATGTTTATATTCACATAGGTAAATTTGTACATATTTGTAAATATTTAAATATGTAAACTTGCTCATCGTAATCAGTGACTAATAGATTTCTTTGCACATATTTAGGTGTTGAAGGTAACGTCGAAGAAAAGGTGATTAAAGAAAGCGGGTCTGTGAACATCGCATGTGAAAAGGATTCAGGGACACTCTTTTGGCTTCGGCAGAAAGGAAACGGAAAGGGGTTTGAGTACGTTGGAACATACAGCAGGAGTAAAAAATCAGGCAAAGCAGCTGATGAAAGTAAATTCGAAGTGACTGAAAAATCTTTGAAAGTAAAAAATTTTGAGTGGCAGAAAGACAGCGGCATTTACAGCTGCGTTTTCATCAACAACAATGAACTGCAATTCAGCGGCATCACCAAACTGCGCGGAGAGCCAGGTGGGTTACTGAACATCTGCACAGCTAATAACACCATCACCGTTCATTCACAGTGCTCCAGATGTGTCAGCCTGATCTGGACAAGTTCTAAAGCTGATCAAACTGGTAGACCATCGTAGCCGGGTGTTTGTTAAATTCTGGCTTTCTACTGTAAATAATTACTTGGCCTATGTGTTTTAAATGTTTTCTACTGTTGTGTTCAGTGATCTCACATTATTAGTAGTAATTTACTGTAAGAGCAGTTCGCATCTTCCAGTTTGTCCAGCTCAGTCTTTGTGTTACCATCTGATCAAAGCAATTTCCTGACGTTTGGACATTAAGATGCTATATACTGTAATGTTACCTATAGTCCTATCATAAATGTACAATCTCAACAAGAAGAAGGAGGGCCTGTTCAACCTGAAATATGCATTATGAACCTTAAAAACATTTCTCAAAATGTGTGTCCAAGTCTTTCTTGGTAGTATATAAAAATCCAGGAAGTAGATTCAGTGACTTTAGTCATTCTAACACACATACAGTATAAATAAACAGAATAGAACTTTACATTATTAAATATAAATCTAATTTTTTAAAATGTTTTTTCTTAAGACTCTATAATAATGCTAATATACTGTATATAATAATGCTAATAAATAAAAACATTTAATAACATTTTGTGTCCTAAAGTTAATAATATATTGATTAATTACACATATTGATCATACAGGTACATATAATTTTTTTCAGTCCCAACAACAGTCAAACCAAAGGTACAAACGGTCCCTGTCCAGACAGTGGCTGTCACAACCAATCCTGGGCCGACATGTGGACAAAATACCAAAGGTATTGTTATTATTATTATTATTATTATTATTATTATTATTACAATTTTCAAATGAAGATCTTGAAAATGTTTGATTTTTGACATTCCACCACTAACATTACATGTGTTCTGGTGCACCAGCAGGGAAAAAGCCTGAAAACCTAGATGTGCTTTTGGGTTGTGAGCTGCGCATCTTTATTTCTTTGGTTGCTGGATGTGGAATTCTACTCCTGCTTCTTCTCCTCACTATTCTTTACTGCAATCGTAAGTCTCTTCACCATCACCAGCACCATCACCATCATCACCATCATCATCATCTTCATTAGCATCATCACCATTAACCCTCTATAGACCACTTTATAGTCACTTTGAATGTGAGTGACAACATGAGAAATAAATAATTAAACCACAATATCAAAAACAGGGTACATTTCCCAGATGCTATTAAATTTATAATAATTTTTTTTTTTGTTTTTTTGCTTTATTGACATACAGTAGCGCACTCAATCTGACACACAAAACCTGGATGTTCCATTTTAGATAGACAACATAGTATAGTATGTGCTTTAATAGTAAAGATAAGACTTTTTCACCATATTGCATGCTTTCTTACATTTAAACAGGGACGGAGACATTATGCAACAATTTGAATACTGAATAGTATTCAAATTAAATTCAAATAGTGCCACATTTCTTTCTCTTTTTTTGGAATTCTAAGGCTTTCTGTTTATTTTAAGTAAAGAAACATGCCTAATTTTTTAAAGTGCTCTCAGATTTTTAGACTCTTATCCATTCAGCCATCCATCTATCCGTCAGTCCATCCCTCCATCTATCTTTCTAAAATAAAGGATGTATTTGTACATTTCAATAAGTGTTTAGTTTAACCTGTGCTAAAAAGATTTGACCATTCACTAATAACATTTCCTTCCTCAAGATATAAGAACACGACGATGCCCTCACCATTACAAAAGACAGTAAGCTCTTTTAAAATACATTTTCTTATTCTTTCTTACTACTGAATACTGTACATTTATGATGAATTTATTAATCTCTCCCATTCATATTTGCAGACCCCGGAGCAGACCAGCGGGCCACAAAACTCTACCCAATCCTCCAGACTATTAGACACAGTGACCAAGAAAAATCATGTTAAACTAATTCATCAAATACTCATCAAAAATCATACTTTTAAAATCATGCTCATTTTGTCAGGGGCTCTGAGAGCCTATTCTGAGTTTAAAAATGATTTGTGCAAGTAGTGTTCCTTACAGTGCTTAACGCAAAGACTATTGTAGATAATTTTAATAGACTTGCTGCTTTTTCTTTTTCTTTGTAGTTGTTAATATAGTTGATTAGGTTTCTTCTTTTGGTTGTTGAGCTTATCTTAATGATGATGATGATGATGATGATGATGATGATGATGATGATGATTATAATAATAATAATAATCTATGTTGTAATTTTTAATGTTCCTATTCCTGTTGTTCTTGCACAAAATTTCTAAATGTGTCTGACTCCTTAAAAATCTAGATGTATATAGATTATATTGAATATTATGTGTAGAAATGTGCATTCAAACAAATACCTAATGATTTAGATAAACAGTTTAGATTTAGTTTATTATTATTATTATTATTATTTTATTTTATTTTTTTTAATTGAGACGATGATTAGGTTTATGTTTTAGGTTTGTTACACTAGTGCAAACTAAAGAAGCAAATTTAATATATTTTTTTGCTACAGCTAAGATTAATGGTAGATATTCTGTAGTAATCTTATGCATGTGTGATCCTTTTGCACCAGCATATCGCATTAAACCTTAAACTTAAACTTCACGCCCATCAGCAAAGGTTTTGTTCATTTTTTATTTCATCTTTTTTTTTTTTTTTTTTTTCATTTTTTGTTTTCCTTTCTCTTGTTTTCTTTCTTTCGTGACTCTATCACATACACAAATGTTTATTCTTGTCACTGAAGCATTGTATAACCTTCTTTTCAATAACTGTAATAAATACAGTCCCTTTTATTGTATACATTTTATTTAATTCCTAATGATCTCCTATAACTATAAAAATGTTTCATCAGATTAGAATACATGTGTAAAGGCATTTCCTTTGTTTTTGTTTTATATCATTACTTCAGGTGCCATCTGCTGGCGAAACAAAGTATTACACACCTATAACAACACCTGTTACTGAGACGTGTACTGTAGTGGGTTATATGGAGTTAGTTATGTACAGTGTAAGATTTAATCTGCTGTAAGAAATGAATACTTAAAAAATCTAAATAATCAACCTTGTTGCCTACAAGTCTCCTTTTACACCTCAGATACACAAGGTATTGTGTTATATATAGTGTCTTGCAAAAGTATTCATCCCCCTTCAACTTTTCCACATTTTGTCACAACCACACACGTAAATGTATTTTATTGGACTTTTATGTGATTACAAATGAAAATTACAAATGTTTTTAGTTTTTTACAAATAAATATCCGAAAAGTGTGCTGTGCATTTGTAGTCACCCCCGTGAGTCAATACTTTGTAGATTCACCTTTCCCTGCAATTACAGCTGCAAGTTTTTTGGTGTATGTCTCTACCAGCTCTCCCTTTCTTCTTTGCAAAATAGCTCGAGCTCAGTCAGATCGGATGAAGAGCATCTGTGAACAGCAATTTTCACAGATTCTCAATTAGATTTCAGTCCGGACATTCACTAGTCTAAACACATGATTATGCTTTGATCTAAACCATTCCATCGTAGCTCTGGCTGTATGTTTAGTGTTGTTGTCCTGCTGGAAGGTGAACCACTGCCACAGGTTTCCTTCTAAAGTTTGCCCTGTATTCGGCTCCATCCAGCTTCCCATCAACTCTGACCAGCTTCTCTGTCCCTGCTGAAAACATCCTGAAAAGCATCCCCACAACATGATGCTGCCACCACCATGCACAGTGTTAGTTCTCCACAACACATAGCATTTTGCATTTAGGCCAAAAAGTTCAATTTAGTCTCACGTGACCAGAGCACCTTTTTCCACATGCCCTGACTGCTTGTGGCTTTCTTTTTGCCACTTTTCTATAAAGGCCAGATTTGTGGAATATATGATTAATAATTGTCCTGTGGACAGATTCTCGCACCTGAGCTGTGGATCTCTGCATCTTCTCCAGAATTACCATGTGCCTCATGGCTGCTTCTCTGATTAATGCTCTCCTCTCCCGGCCTGTCAGTTTAGGTAGACGGCCATATCTTGGTAGGTTTGCAGTTGTGCCATATCAATTTCCATTTTCGGATGATGGATTGAACAGCGCTCCGTGAAATGAGGGATATTTTTTATAACCTACAGTAACCCTGCTTTAAACCTTTGCACAGCTTTATCCCTGACCTGTCCGCTGTGTTCCTTGGGCTTCATGATGCTGTTTGTTCACTAATGTTCTCATCACAGAACAGCTGTATTTATACAGAGATTAAATGACCTCATCACCAGAGTATTGCATTGTGTCATGTTGTTTGTCCTGTTGACGCTCTTGTTTGCACATTTGCATGTGCATTTTATGTTGTATAATACTGTGGTTTTTATGTAGTTATATAATGTTGATCTGTTTCGTCAGCTAATTACTGTAGGTGTCTTAGTTAGTTAGTTAGTTTTGTTAATTTATGCTGGAGTGTGTAGCACCTCGGTCCAGGAGGAACACTGTTTCGTTTCACTGTGTACTAAACTGTATATGATAAAAATGACAATAAAAGCCTACTTGACTTGACTTGACTTGAAATTACACACAGGGGGCCTCTTTTTATCAATTAGGTGACTTCTGAAGGTAATTGGTTCCACTGGACTAATATATATATATATATATATATATATATACAGTGATGTGAAAAACTATTTGCCCCCTTCCTGATTTCTTATTCTTTTGCATGTTTGTCACACTTA
>JAOVVB010107651.1:0-12870 GCA_028570985.1 Heterobranchus longifilis | reverse complement strand
ACTGGAGAATATTTAACCACTTTTACATATATACTGTTCCTCCCTCCTACTCTCTCTCTCTCATTTTTCTCACCATTTCTATCTTTCACACACACACACACACACACACACACACACACACACACACACACACACACACACACACACACACTTATTTCTTATCAGTCACACCGAGCTCATTGCAGAGCCCTGGGGCGATAAGCCTGAGCGTGAAAGGTGTGTGAAAAACCCCCACCTCTCTCCTCCTGAGCTCCTTACATAACACATAACCACCCAGCCCTCCGGGGGTTGCCGGCAACACACCGCAGGAGTGTGTGCGTGCGTGTGTGTGTGTGCATGTGTGTGTTTACATACATGTATGCAGCAATCCCCACCTTTAGTGAAATCCACATGACTTGAAGTGGGGAGGAATCACGCGTGCTGTAAAGCTCGATAATATACAGCGTGTCCCCATGTTTTATTCACATGAATGCATGACGGGCTATCACTGACAGAGCACTTTTCATTAGATGCTCAATCACAGCGGCACATATCTGCGACTGTCGAACACTCGCGCCGTTATTTTTCTGTCACCCAACATTTTGACAGAACATTAATGAGCCTGCGCTTGTTCTGGGAGTCATTATTCTATGAGGAATGTGCCTCCATGTGGAACAGCTCTGACACATTATATACCATTAACTACATGAAATTATTACACACAACCATTTTAAAAGTCAGTATATGACAGCAGACGGCGTTCGCCGAGCCCATATATTCAAACATTGCGCTGCGCGTGTGTATTTTTAGCCCGGATAATGAATGCAGGCTTGTCACCAAGATAAAATGAGGTTTAATATTCTCGATGGAAAGTCATCTGTTGTTTGGCCTTCCTCATTACTTCCAGGTCTTGAGTCCAAATGCTGTGAGGGGAAGGGTGGTCTGCCCTCTGTCGTGACTCATTTAAATGCTAAGGATGCTTTTCTCCCTTCATCCCTTTCATTTTTCGCTCTCAGCTCATCTCAAATTCTCCAACCCCTTTTTTTCATTTTACGGTCTCATTATTTCCTCTCTCTTCTCCTCCTCTCGTTTGCTTTCTCTCCCTCTCTTTTCACCTACCAGCCAATTTTCGTCCTGCTTTGCCACCTCTCTCCTCCTCCGTCTCTCACGCAGCTGCATCTCGTCCTCTCGTGCTTTGTCTCCATGTCCCGATGTCAGTCTGAAAGTAAAAATCACCTTCATCTCGTTCACCTGACACTTCTGCCTTCTGCAGTAGACCATCCGCGGGGATTTCAAATGATAAACAGCGCACTGAAAATAGACTTTTACTGTACCATTGTATGCGAATTGATGAAGTCGTACTTGGCAAAACTATTCTGCATTTGTGTAATGAAGCATGCTAATGAAGCACGCTCTAAGGGCAAGCGCGGAAACTCCGTTCCTGTCAAAACCAATTTCCGCTCAAGTCTGAGGTCGACTAAAGGCCAAATCAGAGTTTGACTGTAGCTTTGGGAAGAAACAGACCTAAAGTGTCCTTTGCAGTCAGCGTCACAGGTTTTTTTAGCAGACTTTCCTTAAAAATGAAAATTAGCTTCCTCACCAAATACATTCCTCAGGCTCAGACGTAATCATGGTGGCTTAGCAATCATTCAAGTTTCGCCAGCATTCACACTGCCTCAGAAGGAAATCGTCGCTTTTGTGTGATATGTAAGCTGTCTGCTGCTGAACCTCATATGAACAAGACAGATGGCGAGGCGGCATAATCTGACGTTTTCTGATGGCATGCTTGGAGGCCAGAGGGCGTGTGGGTGCATGTTGAGTTTGGAGGTACAGCCGCTGACTCCGGCCTTCACAGAGAAATATTACGGCGTATACTCTATCAAAGAAACGCTCACAGTTTTAGGTTACCTGCACTGCCTGAAAGTGGGACGATAAAACAGGCCACAGGCTCTGGGTCAGTGGGAAAAAAGATGCTGCACATCCTGCACAACACAGCAGAACATACATCGCTGCCTCCAGTGCCGGTCCACCAATCAGGTGTTGATTCAGACATGAGGTCATCAGGTAAAATAGTTGGGCTTTTTGGTCATCAATCATCTGACCTGGGAAAAAAATGAGACAAATTTTAGATATTAAAATCTGCACGTCAAGTTAATTTACATTTGCAGCAAATCAAAGTGTGACCTTCTGAGATAAATGCAAAGTTTGCAGGACGGTCATCCAGAGTGATCCTCTGTGTTTGTGACAGCAGCTGATTGATGACATTTGTTAATGTCCCTGTCTGCAGTGATGCCCAGAGCGGTCATGTGGAATAAAAAGTAGGACACTTCGAAAAGTAACGGTAAAGGGATCAAATAGGATTTCATAAAAATAAAAATAAATCTTAGTGTATATCTCATCTGCTATAGCTGCCTGTCAAGAAAATGACAGACTATCAGGCATTATAACCAGAGGATAGGAGTGAAATAACCACAGACAAAATGCTTGAGTGAGTTTTGAAAGGTCACAGTTGCTACTGCATTCTGTCTGGAGCAAAAAAAATGTCTTGTAGACCGTTAACATTATAGCAAAATGCATAAATCTACAGTTACAATAAAATCCACCCAAATCTATCTGAAGAAAATTATAAATTGACAGTTCACTAAGCCCCACCCCCCCTTAGTTACTGTTGTTATGCCTGTCAAGTTTTTGCACAATGTGTTCTTGATTTCACACAGTTAGACAAAAGCAGGCTTCTCATTTCTAGCCGACTAACGCTGATAGTAACAAGTGTCACTAGCATACTTTGTCAGTTGTAGCCAGTAGGAGATTTGACGAGGGATGGCAGGTTAACAAGGGAGATGACATCCCCCTTGTTAACCTGCCATCCTCCTCTCCATCCCCAAGGATCAGAGCGAGTGCAGAGCAGAGATGTTAGTCTAGTCTGCCTGACTCATTGATCCTTTATCTGACTGATGATTTGTGCAAGTTAGAATCTATGGCCCTGACCATGGCTCCGAAATATCAGTATCCTAACTGATTGATAAACCCATGACGCTGTCCGTGGTGCTGAAGTGGCAGACAGATTTGTAATTGTGCTTTTATCTCTGAATCCTGCCCTTCTGTCAATTTCATCGTGGATCTATGATATTCTCTAAACTCTATACTGTTAATACTCAATTCTATACTACATCGGTTTAAAACTCTGTGTCCAGCTGATTCGTTTTTTTTTTTTAATGAGAAGCTTATGAAAAGGCCTTAAATGTGGACTTGATGGCTACATAAATTAGATTGTGCTAAAAGACTGAAGCTAAAGAGTATCTCAGGCAAAAAGTCAGCATCCTCACCATCTGATGCTCAATGTAGACAACATTGAAATATTGCAGCATTGTTTTCATAATGCAGGGTGGAGATAATGAGCTCTACAAGGAACAATGTGAGAAAAAAAACCGTTTGAACGTAACCTTGTTTGAGTGCTTATTATAGCAGCCACCCCAAATAATATAGTCAGTTAATGATGTACTTTGGAGGAAATGCTAAAAACAAAAAGCAAATTTTCATCCCCATGCTGCTAATGTTTGGAGTTTACGTTACAGGAGATAGACACACTGTTTAATCCATTCATTACATATTTGCTCTTGTGTTTTTTAGTTTGAAAAGGCTGAAAAAAAAGAGCAACCACCCTCCAAACTCAATGCACAATTATAATTGCTGTTCAGGGGTTTTATTGAATGGTTAATTATTATCATACATGCTTTAAAAAGACTAAATCAAGGCTTTTTCTGAAAGCAAATGTATCCTTTCTAATAATTTTGCCTTTTTACCATTACTGAAATATATGTAATCCAGAGCAAAGTATTACCTCTGATGTACATCAGACTGTTGTAGTACATCTAAATCATATGATTCCATTGGTGGCTGTCCTGTCCGGTGTTGTGTGGTGATTCAGTGGCTCAGTATGCGACAGACTACCTCTGCGTGGCTGCTGCCAACATCAGATAAAACACTTAAACAATTACTGTCTTATCTGCTGTGGTGGGAGAAGAGCTTGTGGCCTCATTATGACCAGATTAGAGCGAGGAACAGAGCCCAGTCCCACTCATTCTTCACTCCTGATCGTCTCTCCACCGGGCCCTCAGGTGACACTAACCACATTACAGTCTTCACAGAGACGGACGTAATGATCGTCCAACATCACTGCCGGAGACTCACCAGACTTTTCTTCCATTATAAGTCTCACTCTCAGTCCAAGTTACCCAAATAAAAATAATGTTAATAATGTAGGACATTTCATCTTCAGGGATTGCAGCGCAAGAACCGCAGCAATGGGCACTGAATGATATAAAGGAAAATAAGTAATACTTCAAAATCAAAGCACTTGAGGATTCCAAAAGTAAAACTCATTAAACCACTGAATTCATAATAGAGCCTGAGCGATGCTGGATTTTTTAGGCTGATAGTGATATTGGTATTTGAGAGTTTAAAAACTCTGATAACAGCCTGTCAGCCAATAGTTGGTTTTTAACATCAAACATTAAAGAATTGCAATTAACATGTATACTGGCATGTAGCTTTAAAGTGGTAATGTCATTCACAATACAACAAAAATGTATTAAAGTTGAACTAAAAACAATTTCAACTAAATACCCAAATAAATGAAAATGTGTTCTATACAACATCCTTGACTTAAAGCCCCCTTTCACTCATCATTTGCTCACGTAGGAAAGTTTCTCTGTGATCACCTGAAATCTCGTTTAAGACGTGTACCTATGAGCATGATTTTGTGACATCACAACTAGTCTGGAAGTTATTCATTGGTCCAATATGCATCTTACACAAGAAGTGATGTGGAAACCTGAAATCACAAACACTCAGAATAGAAGTAGGAGATGTCTTGTGTCCACCAGTTAAACTTATGAAATTCATAGATTCTGGATATAATTTTAAGAATTTTTAACAAGGTAAACAAGGAAAAACCATATCAGACATGAAGTGTTATTCCAAGCAGAGTATTTTCTTTTTTTTTTTTTTACATGTTTTCTTTTATGTCTGGAGGAGATCTTCAACTATAATTAACATTCAAAATTACTTCAAACTTATCTTGGTAATTTCTGAGCTGCAATTGCTTATTACTTATCATATACGCCGATAACAATATATCTGCTTAAATAATTGGATGTATCCGTCAGGCTCTGATTCATAATCTGTAAGATCAAAAGTTTGGCCATTTTTCCCATTGTGCAGTCATAATGTGACATCTTTTCACTTGGATTTTTCATTGCCAAAGTTTCTGTAGATAACAGAGTAGCTGGCTATCATGGTTGACATTTTAATTACCCTGTTTGTCTTCTGTACCACTGTTGCTGCTGCTGTAAATGTAAAATATATGTTACAAATGTTTATTTGATAGGGGCAGATACAGTATACACAGAGAATTGCACAACAATTGTCCAATGCAATGTATCACAGCATTTGTAGCTACTGCTAATGTCCAATGTCTGTCCCTAGAAGGGCATTTCAAATAACAGACATAAAAATAGATAAAATAAACAAAACCTGTTCACAGAAAACAAGTTTTAACTTAGTTTAACTATTGTTACATTGTTACTTGGTCACCTTTACGTCTGTCTGTTGGTTTTACCAGCACTTAACCAATGAAAAGTATTAAAAAGACTGACTTCGTCTGACATAAATAGCTCATTGAAATGAGCCTTTTTTCATTTCCTGAAAAGTAAGGGTTTTGGACATACAAGGTTTTCGCCCAACAGCGATGATATATAGTATGTATATATGCATACATGCACACACACATATACATATGCATATCCACATGTCCATACCTACACATGCAAACACCCCCACCCCCTACACATGACTACATGATTGATTGGCTTTTAAAAATTCCTTCAATTTCATTTTAAAATGTTGATAATTTTGATATGTTGTGAGTTCAGTAGACATTCCATGTGTGAGCTCACTTAATGGAAAAGGAGGTCTGGCCAAAGGATGAATTTGGGTAGGATACTTTACAGTTTCCTGCAGTAGTATTCCTCGTGGACCATGTAAAAGCCTCTAACAGTCGCACCATGTCGCAGAGAGCCTGCGGAGCCTGGTCATGTAGACACTTGCGGATAAGATTGGCGTTTAAAAGATCCACCTCACACTGAATACACAACATTTGTTTTCAAATGTGAAAGCTTTCATAAACCGTGTTGAAGCTGAATCGGTAACAGCTGTATAAAAATACTGTGGACTATAAAAAGTCATATTTTGAAACATTGAAACAGTGACTAATACAATAAATGCAACAGCAAGTAATGGCATAATAAAAGTTTAAAAAAAAAAAAGTAAAAAAAGAGAACAAATATAAGTAGGAGCTGTTTCAGGAGATGGCACTGATTTTTACCAGCTTGCTCTCATCTCCTCCTCATGCTGCTCTTTCTGTCTCCGTCGCTCTCTTTCATGTGCAGACAATGTAAAAAGACACTCAGAAATTCAACAATAGCCTTTGAAAGAATGATGAAATCTTAATGCTGTCTTTGTACTGTCACACACACTATCTCTCCCTCTATTTCTCACTTTGTCATGTTGTATTTTTCTGGCCCATTCTTCCTCTCGCTGCCTGCATCTCTCTCTCTCTGCAGAGCAGTGAAGGCTGATTGTGTTGCAGGCCACTTGTGATCTCCATCCTAGCATGCCCTTACATTTCTTCGGGTGTTTTTCTCTTCTCTCTCCGAGCACCAGAGTTGCATTAGAGTTGTCATTGGCTGTCTGAATGTGCTCTGACAGTTGTTGACAGGCCCGGTGGCATTATTATTTATCTAATCAACAAAGCTTTAGCATTTAACATTGCTGTAAATTGGTGTTGTCCTCGCATAAACTCCATCACAGGGATTGTTGATGATATATACCACAGGCCTGACGCTGATATCATGGACATCACTGGGAGGAAATTAAAAAATGAGTTAACTACTAAAAGTGGCTATGTGACCAAAAAAAAATGGAAGCGACTTTTACTAAATGGAGGAAGACATAAAACGGTCATAAGAGCGATGGTATCAAAGTCTCGGCCATAAATCGCCCGGCCAATTGCGAGTCAGTAACAGCCATCGATCATGATGTTTCACCCCGTTTTTATAGCTTCAAATAACAAATTAATACCAAACTTATCAGAAAAGTGAACACTTGAACGTGATAAGATCTACTTAAAATGAGTATGTGTCAAAATACCAAGTATTGTGGTGCTGCAGAGATATCCCGGCCTATAAATCATATTCTACAAACTTACTGTTTAGTACAGATCCTTGCAAAAGAATCACAACCTGATCATTTTTAATATATACGTTTTATTTTATTTTAATATTTCGCAATTGCAATGTCACTCAAAATAATCGCAATTAGAATTTTTTTCCAAAATGTTCAGCCCTAGTTTACTTATTACAAATGATACTTTTTAAAGGATGAGAAACTCAGTAATCAACTCTTCATATTTACAGTGTGCAGAATTTGGTAAACATGATTTAATGTTGTTCTTTCTGCTCCTCTGTCATTTCCCTCCCTCTCTGTGCAGACCATGCTGACTGCCATCTCGATGAGTGCCATCGCTACCAATGGAGTAGTGCCAGGTGGGTGAGCAGACGCTGGCACCACACAGTCATCACTGTTTGAGTCTGTCCGCTTCTAAAATTCTCTTTTCACTGATTGCTTTTGGCACATTACACCCAGCGCAGCTTGATATCCCCAGAAACATTAAAAGCTTTAGTCTGGGATCTTGTGCACTTTAACTTGTCGTCACACAACCTTATTTACACAAAATAAAACCTCGGCCAAATGCCTGAAATGTAAAACTGAACGTATGTGTTTGTATCTGTATGCAGACACATTAATGTATGCAGTATAGCTATATATTATAATGTGAGTTTACATAGTAATGATGGCCTGCGTCTTACCAGTTGGAGTGCATACAGCAGGGGTCAGAGCAAATTACAGGCTTGTGGAGAAGTGTGGAACTGTACGACAATTATAACTGTCTGTGTTATAACTGGTACCAGCCTTTATACTGCTGCAAAGTGCTGATTAAGATCTATTTATTTATGCTCGGTTAATTCATTTTGCATAGAATATAAATAGAAGCACTGTGGTAACACACAATGATAAAAAAAAAAGAAAAAAGATTAGTCACAGAAACAGCATAACCAAAATTACAACTATTGGAAAGCAATATGACAAAAGCAAAGTTGTACATTTACACAAATCAGACTATAAAAATATAATCAATTCCATGCATGACAATCAATTAATAACTTTTTTCAAGTAAAAATACCACATTTACTTGCTATAGCTTATATAGCCTATAGTTGTTATAAAAAATGAAATACTTTGAGTTTATTTGGCTGAGAACTGCACAAATTCAATAATTGTCAGATATTATTTGGGGCTCTGGTAACATGATGGGCATTTGTCATCAATTTTGACATTTTAAGATTGTTGTTTTTGTTTTTTTGTTGCTAAATGAACATTACTATACTGATGATTTTTTGTAACCTGAAAATTATGGCACTCAAATATCAACTAGTTAATGTGTGTCTCTTAAATAATACAGTCTATAGCAGAGAAAATGTAATTTATTATTATTTTAAAAAACTAATCACTAATTTTCTGAGCAGAGGTGCAACTAACTTTTCATTATCGATTAATCTGCCCATTATTTTCTCGATTAATCGATTAATTCTTTTGTCAATAAACGTCAGAAATTTGTGAAACATGCTGCATGTAATTTACCCGAGTCCAAGGTGGTGTCTTCAAATGCTGTTTTATCCGACCAAAAATCCAAAGTTGTTCAGTTTATTATCATGTATGACAAGAAAAGCATAATATTCTCATATATAAGAAGCATGAAACCAGCAAGTGCTTGTCTTTTTTGTTTAAAAAAATTACTAAAATGTGGCAAATTTATTTTCTGTCAATTAATTAATTGACTAATCGACTAATTGTTGCAGCTCTATTTCTGAGCTTAAGCTTGTATGTAATTGTGAAAAGCATGTTGAGTGATTTATACAGTTGCACATTAAAAGAGTATGCTCATTACATTTAATATACAATCATATACATACCTACATACAAACATTTCTGTTAACACTGTTGTGTTTGTGTGCAGCTGGAGGCTCCTACTACATGATCTCCCGTTCGCTGGGTCCTGAGTTTGGGGGAGCCGTGGGAATCTGTTTCTATCTGGGCACCACCTTTGCTGGAGCCATGTACATCCTGGGGGCCATTGAGCTCCTCCTGGTGAGAAACATTATGTTACTGTCATCATCAGGGCATCTGCTTTATCATTTCACTTTTATAAAGAGTTACTTTTTTATGTCATTCACAATATTGCCCACGATATGAGCCCACCGGGTGTGGTGACTCAGTGATTTTGTGGCGAGAGGTAAATGGAAACAGTTGAGACGTCACTTGGAGGAGAGGTGAGATATGAGCATGAGACTCCTGCAAATTACTCAACCTTGATAACACATATTCAAATTTGATATAAAACAGGTGCATTTCTGTGCAGGTTCATGGCCCATGTCTCACCTCAGATTTATTCTGAGACTCTAGTTAATAACATTTCCAGAAAAGCTGCCATGTTTTTCTCAGACCGGAAATTAGAAGCAAAGCCCACCGACAGCGACGGAGAGTGGGTTCATGTTGATGTGAGTAAAGGAGACCCTCTTTTATGCAGCCTACTTGAAACGATATCCATTTCAAGTCAATTTATCCACAGTGTTGCCAGACCACAATGAGCCAAAGTGAAATTGATGGGATAGCTTTGCCAGGTTAGTGGAGGATGACCACTCAAATCACAGCTTCTCCTCCGCTGCACTAAACTCTGCAACATCATACAATACAGTGATAACACTGTCACAAAAGCTGCACTTAACAGCAAGATGATGTCATTGAGCATCAAGTGCAGAATTGCCATGGTTAAATATGACCCCTGAGATCAAATGATGTTGGTAATGCATAAAAGATTTGGTTCCACGTTGCTCCGATGCAAAACTGGTGCCAATATTGGAAATGGTTCAATGAAATGAGGCAAGGAGCCAAACAAAACCAGCAGCACAGAGGCATTCAAAAACCAATCACTGATATCTCCTGGGAATTCTTTCTTTTCTTTTATCTAACCAGGCAAAAGTAGCATTGATATTAAAATGTATTTTTCAAGGCAGGCCAGGCCTGTTCTGATAATCAGACTGAATTACCATTTTCGTTTCCGCTTCATTATTCAATCTGACAGTGTTCGTGTTAGCCGTTGTCTGACGGACATATCGGCCCCACTGATGTCATTTTTCAGTCCACATAGAGTTTCTTGGAGCAGTAAAGTACTGTACTGTAAAGTACTGTAAAGTAATAATGCTGAAGATTTTCATTTAAAGGGGACATGTTATGCTACTTTTCAGGTTCCTACTTGTATTTTGGGTTTCTACTAGAACATGTTTACATGCTTTAATGTTCAAAAAACATTTGGTTTTCTCATACTCAATGTATCTACCTGTAGTCACCCTCTGAAACGCTCCATTTTAGCACCTGTCTCTTTACGCCCCCTCCCAAAAAAGCCCAGTCTGCTCTGATCGGCTTGCGAGAAAAATATATAGAATATATATTCTCAGTCCGTGGGTGCAGATCCTCAGATGGGCGGGGGCCTGCATGTGACATAAGAAGAGGAGCCAAATCTGAATGGCTTGTTGAATCCCATGCCTTCTGATCTAGGCAGCCCACAAAAAACTGACTGGTTTGTCTTATTTCACAGTTTGTGGGTTGGTAGGCAGTGAGTTTTTCATAATATGTCCCCTTTAAATAAATGTCCGTTAAGTTACTATCTATCGCTGAATGAGGTAACACAATGGTGATTGAGCCTATAGCCGACTGATGAAAGCCCTTACATTTGAAATATTATGAACTGGGTGGCTGTGGCGTCATTCCTGGGAAAAAATCACAAGTGGTGCAGAGTTAGTTTCCGTCACCCAGCACCAGCAGTGGTTAGGCAGAGCTAACGCTACCTCACCTATTCTGCGTCCACTGAGATAACAGCACCACTGACACAAAGACAGGACAAGAACTTGGAAAATGTACATTTTCTTTCACTGTGTCTTTAATAGGTTTTTATCAAAGTCTAATTGAGCAGTGCAGTAAAATGAATGGCAAACTGGCAAATGTGGAAAAAAAAAAACCCTCTGTGTTCCCAATAAAAACCTAGCAGTGCATCACCATGTGCCACATGCCTTTGTGAAGGCTTCAGTTTATTTTCCTCCTCAAAGCGCTTTGAAGCTATTTTTTCTTCATGCTGTGTTCTTCAACGTGAATTCTGATCAGTTGATGAAATGCAGGGATCTTTCATCTCAATCTTCATTCCTCCTCCTCCTCCTCCTCCTCCTCCTCCTCCTTCTTATTGTACACTCCTTCCACTGCAGTCCCCCATACTGCAAGGACTATTGGGTAATTATGCAAATACTGCATTAGCGAGCAATCAAGACAGTGGCGGAGTAACGAGACAATTCCTTGAAACAGCTCTCATCACTTCGGTCCACTGTTATCAACATACCAGAGTGTGTTTTTTTATTTATTTTATTCCTCCGTTATTCTCATTGTGGATGCCTCTAATGGATATGCAGAGTTTGATCATGCCTGGAGGTTAATTCTGTCTTCTGGGTCAAAGCTGGCTTAGTTTCCATTGTAAAATAACAATCCCTGCAGAATTGTACGGAGCGGATCTGGAGAAGGCTGATTTGAATATGTTTCATCCTTCCACCCAAGCCAAGAACACAAACCGATGCTGCTATTTTAGGAAGCACGAACCGTTCACAGTGAAGCAGGAGATTTGTTTGCAGAGTGATAATGCTGTTCTTAGCATCAGATCACTTTCTCCAGCCAAATGACCGAAATGAGCCACGACCCCCCCCGCTCGATCTTCTCGATTTTACTTCCTCTTGATGATGATTCAACTGTTTTGGGTGGAAATCAAATGATTATTTGAAAAAAAAAAAAAAAAAAAAGAGAGAAATTCCCATGCTTATGTAACAGCTTAGGCATGAATCATCTAAAGCTGATGACAGATACTGACGGGCTAATTAGGGGGTTTACCGTTTTATGGGACTATTCTTAGATTGACCCATAGTAAAAGTGTAATAATGGCATTTAATTTTAAATGTTAATACCATGCTTGAGTTCTTTAATTAAGCTGAATTAAAATAGCAGAGCAGTGTTATGTGTGCTGCTTCCAGCTCTGTTAATGTGAGCGTCACATGTTTTCACACTTCACAGACTTGTCCTCCTCACTCACCTCACACTTTTCTCACCTCTCTTTTATTATATTTCATCTTTTTTTTTTTCTTTTTTTTTTACCCAGGGTGAAACTTATTAAATTCAGCAGTAAACAGTGAGCTAGAGGAGCAGGCTTGTGACCTGAAATGTGCCAGTTTAAATCCCCAGACAGGCCGCAGAAAAGTGAGGAGGGAAAGTGGATGAGTAACACTCTCTAAACAACTAAAGATGCCCTTCAGCAACAGAGGAGATTGTATGGAAGTTTCATGAGAAATTGCAGGTGTGATATCCCTGGATATATATCAGATTCTTGTCATTACAACTCGGCTCCTCACAACTGACTCATGGGGCATAATGTGCAATAATGGGACATTAAAGGAAATCCATCCATAACTTTATAACTTTATTTGTCTCCAGTGGGGCAGTTGGTTTTGCAGCAATGGGATGCATACATTTAGAACACAGACACATAACAGATACATACAAAACCAGACCACAAAAAAGACATAAAATAAAACATAAAATGCATTGATGCACAGTAAAAAAATACTCAATTAATAAGATAAAAAACAATAGCTAAATCCAATAAATAAATTAAATTGCAAA
>JAOVVB010107641.1:0-12870 GCA_028570985.1 Heterobranchus longifilis | reverse complement strand
TCCTGCTCTATATGAAAAGTGTCCTGAGATAACTTCTGTTATGATACGACACTATAAATAAAACTGAATTGAATTGAATTGAATTGATGAAAACTTACTGCCACTGCGATCCTCCCCAACACGTGCTCTGGAATTCTTTTGTACACGTCCAGAGAACCGCCTGCAAAAGACCAATTATTCATTCAGGCAGTGATAAAGCATGAACACATTTTATAAAATGTCTTAACTAATATCCTAATGGCCTTTTTGGTACATCACAAAGCCAAATTCATGTTGGTCACGCAGATTGCAACACCTATCCAAACAACTGACAAAAAAATAGTTGCTTGCAATTTCATCTGGTCCACCAGCATTTTCCACAATGCTTTGTAGCCAAAACCTTGCCAAGAAAGAACTGTTGATCCTCTTACACTGGATATTTACACAAAATAAATATTTAAATATATTTCATAGTTAGAAAAAAACGATGAGCACTCCTGAATGCAGTAGCAGAACTCCCAAAATGCATCAATGACAACACGTATAGTGGAGGAGGTTATGTTTTCTGTTCAGTTTGTTTGTCAGCAGGACTACAGAGAAACTACGGACCCGGTTTTCATGAAACTTGGTGGAAAGGTGTAGCAGGGACCAAGGAAGAACTCAGTAAACTTTGGAGCAATTATTTGTCACTTTCATTAACATTGTGAGATAGGGCATGGCCTTGGTGGAGGTCTGCGCTCTCTGAGTGCCATTCTAGTTTGTTTTTGTTTTATTTGCTCTAAAATTCATGAGGAATTTCACATACATACACAGATTTTTTTTAAAAAGAGCAACAAATTGTGCATGAGCAGTGCAGCTGCCACACGACAATGTGAGAGGATACACAGAGCCAGGACACTGTCAGGAATGTGTTTTTAGAAATGTAAGAGAGACAAATGAGCTCAGCAAGACCATTTTGAAGTATTCCAAAATATTTAGAATACGTTACTTAATTTGAGTAGTCTACTGGAATACGTTACAAATTACTTTTTCGGGCATGTAAAGTAACCCTCCTAACACTGTTGAAAAGTGATCACTATATTCTGTAGTCAGCGCCAGCGAGTCAGCACAGACAGAAAGTGGAAGAGAAGATAGAAGGTGGACAATGTTTCTGTAAGTTATTAATATAATATTATAATATTATAATATTAACTTTTTGAGCCGCCCGCCCCGCGGTCACTCAGGGAAACTGTTGCATCGAGGAGGAGGAGGCGTCATGTGCGGGAGTCGCGAGACGAAAGATTTATTTTAAACCCCCACAACCTATACATCAACCTGAAGCTTAAAACCTGTAGTTTTTAGCTGTAGCCTTTGTGTTAATTTCACCCATTTAAAAAAAAACTCAGTCGCAAACACGGCATCATTGGAATTCATGTTTGCAAAAATCAAGTACTGAAAATGACTGATCAAAGAAAAGTTTCATGAAGTAAAGAGTGCTGAGAGGTTCGACAGACTTTGCTGACAAGCTGGCAAATGTGTGAAACAGGGGAATCACTGCATTAACGCACACTTGGACAAACACACACACTTAAAAACATAGACGGTCCCCCATCTCACACCAATCTGGACACAGACGTACAAATGCACCTACAAATGCACTTAAGTCAAGATTCATCACACCCTTGTAGCTTTTAGCACACAGACATGCTAAGCAGCTCGCAGCGATAAGACGTTCTCTTGATCTGCAGAAGTGTAAATGGATACACAGAAGAGAGACAGAGGACAGATCCCCAAAGTCTCTTCTACACAGCTGTGGCTAGCAAAGAAAAAACACATGATCTCCTGGATTAAGCCACAGAGAAACTCACCATCCATAAATTCTGTGCATATGGATATCCTGTTCTCCACAAAAAAGGCACTGAAGAAAGTGATGATGTAGGGCGAATCACACTGCAATCAAGAGAAGAGACAATGACATCATTAACCCCACAACCTGCCGGCGGCCTTGAAAGGCATGTTTACTTTTTTTTTAAATTGGCAAAATGACACCATTTATCATAGCCAGAAACTGTAAAAATAGAAATCAAATTTACGACAGTCCTTGAACGAATCCAAAGTATCCAAATCTAAGCTTAAAATAGTGATATTTCATCAAAATCATTTACAATTTTTCTAAAAATAAAGCATTTGGAGGAACCAGATCCTGTAAAAAACATTCAATTCTGCGCTCCTCAGTGCAACTGAGGAGCCATGAAGGACTTGGACTTGTCATGTGACAAAAATTCTGTGAAACTTTGATTTCCACAGAGCAGAGGACAAGAGAGGGTGTAAATAGTTAAATATGTATAGCATGTGGCGCTCCCTTTTTTCCCAATATTGGTAATAATAAATGATCAATAAAAAATGTTGTATATATAGATTTAATTCGTTTTTTCTTCCATTTTTTGTCAAATAAATTAGTAAAGAAAGACAACTCGCATTTCTTTTTTCTTTTTTTAATGATTTATGGCATTATAACCATGTTATAATGCACAAAACACATTTTTGAGTCCCTCCTATTTCTAGCTATGGTTGTGCTGTTTCCATAGAGGTGCAGGACTTTATATTGCAGTGAAACACGAGGCCACAGTGAGTACAATGTGACAGAAACAAAAACGTCCTGAAACTGCTTATGGTTCTTGAAGAGCATGCCAACATATTTATCTGTGATACAAAAGGATTTGTTTATACATTATCCTCATTATGAATTTGAGTGAAAAGTGATTATGTGATCAGGAATTTGAGTGCGACAGTGGCACTGAATTGTACAAAATTTCAAGTTTCTCATGATCACTTATGCTGATCATGTAGATCGTAGTCAGTGCTCAAAAGCATTACTCAACAGCATCATTTTGAAGACCATCAACTGTTTTTGTTTATAAATAAACAATTTTATTTATGATTTAATTCCACACACATTGCATGGGAAGAGAGCTAGATAGAACTAAAGTGGGGCCATGGAAAACACATCTATATACAATATAACTTACGCATGGAAAGAAATTCACAGATCAGTAAACTCACATGCCTAGTCCACGTGTGTGTTGCGTGTGTTTCCATGTACAGCTGATCCCTGGCTTACATTGTAAGACCAGAGGCGATAAATGGCACTTCATTAGTTAGACTCGTGGTTTATTAACAATGCAGATCTGGTAGGGCAGCAACATTCAGTAGAGACTGAACTGTCAAGTCAAAACTAACCTTGTAGAGAATTTCTAATTCTGACATGATCTGCTTCTGTAGTTCCACTGTGATGTCCAGGGGAATGACCTGTAATCAAACATGGGGGGAAAAGATACAGCTTTTAATAAACACTAGCAAGTTCTGCTGATGTTCTGACAGGGTGGACTAGATTGTGGGTCATTTATTAGGAGAGATTAAGAGCAAGTTCTGCCACCAACATGGAGGGAGTTCTCACCTTGACAGCTAAAACCCGCCTGCCCAGAAGATGGTATGCTCTAGAAAGACAAAACAGAAGATAATATGAAACAAAACTGTATAAAACAGTTGCTTGAGTTCAATTAAATGGTAACCTGAGTAGGCATTTTTTGGGGGGCGTCATTGGACAAAAAAATCCATAATACCCTTTCAGTATATTGTAATTCAAGTGATCTGAGAGAAAACTAGACTTCTGCACCTCCTCTTGGTTCTGTTTTCAGGCTTTAGAAAATATAGCCTGTGACGGGAGACTTTGGCCAATCACAGGCCTTTCAGAGGAATATCATTCTTATTGGCTGTTCTACAAATGCAGATGCATGTGCACGTCCCTTCAGATGGTGAAAGCCTGATTCAATGGCGGATCCTGCAGAAAAAGTTGCTCTTCGAGCATTGGGAACAACTGTCTATATACTGCAAAGCAACCCAAAAAAGGAAGAGTCTAAAAGAGTCTGACAATAAACACAACAAAACACGTGTCAATATTGGTGAAGCGTTTCAGAGATGGAGAGAAAATGTTGCTAATAGTTTAGCATTCTGCTAACCGTAGCCAAAGGCTTATGTAGTGAGCGAGAGCCTCGAATCACAGGATGTTATCTCAAAGGGCTTTACAGGCCCACAAGTTTGCAAAGAAAACAGGATGGTAATTCAAACTCAATTCAAATTCTGCCTTTTTTTTTGCCTTTTCCAGAAAACTGGCTACCCCAGCTTTAACGTAAGGTCCCAAAAAACTTCCCTTCAACGAAAATCCCCCGCACTCAGCCCTGAAAAAATATGTAATGCCACTGTGCTGATGTGGTTAATAAATTAATATTGATCAGAGTGATTGTTAATGCAATGGACTAATAATGTACTAAACATGGTGATCAAGTGATGGGTAATGAAAGGACATGAATGACAATGCAATAAAAACACCACAGGTCTCCTATTAGCATGACAAAATGCATCTGTCATTTCTCTCAAAGGTCAGAGGTCACCACCCAAAACCAGATCCAGTCAGCCGTATCGCTCGTTGTTCCAGACAGAGTTTTGAGTTGCAGGTAAAGCAGCAGCCACAGACCGGCCCCGTAATGATTTAATTATCAAACTCCTTAATGCCAAACATCGGCTTTAGTTACAGCCCTCGGAGGTTGGTTTACGGCACCAGTGACAACACCTCAGGACCTCTCAACATACAATCCTCAAGGACAAATACTGTCGAACAGCTGTCAGGTGCTGCGGATGAGGTGGGGGCCGTGTACGTCACACAGGCTGGTTAGTTTGCAAACAGGCTTAGTGAATGTGATACCTGGCTACTCACCTGTCAGTGGGTCTTCAGGAGAGAATGTGTATGGTGCAAGAGGTGTGATTAATGTGTCTTAGATTGGAGTATCACATTGCTCTTCAGCCAGACACCTCAAAACTGGCCGAGGCCTTTAATTAATGCCACCTATTAATGCCATGTCAGGTATTTAGAGTTAGAATAAACACTGGTCTCTGGCTGTAGCTGAGCTGTAGTTTACACATCTTTGATAACAGTGTCATCGCTGCTGAAGTCAAAAAACAAACTACAGACTTTTCTGAGGTTGCTAAAAGAATAAGGTAGCTTACACATAAAAGAACAAAAAATATGGAATAGCAAAAGGTACAAATGAAGTTTTTAGTTATTAGAACAAAAGAGCTCTTTGCACATGAGGCTGACGGCCTTGTTTCCATTTTGATGTCTCATTCTTCCTTTAAGCTACAATCAATATCAGTTAAGCATGAGTGCAGCCTCTTAATTAAGACAAAGATGTTAATTGAGGCAAGATCGCAGGGGTAGACATGTTAAATACTGGCTGGGCAGGTTGTGTGTGTGTGTAAGGCAGCCTGAAAAGAGATTAAACCAAGTCTTCACCACACTAAACAACTTGTAGTTCTTAATGAGAAGTCTAGACATGCTGAAAGACATATGCAGCCTGTGGCTGAATGCACCTATCTGCTACCTTAACACATGACAACGTGTACGTGGGACACCATTAGGGATGCCACGGTGAGGACATTTTCCCACCAGTTAATACAATTGTGACAACACCGGTGTTACCGGATACACTGTAAACGCACCACGGATGGGTGTGCTGCACAAAATTTTCATTGTTCTCGTATGCCTCCAAAAATTTAGAAAATTCTCCGCTACTGCAGTGTGAGACTGTTTGTGTGGAAGTGTTTTAAATAGTAAGGTTTTAGTAAAAATGCATGCGTTGGGGAAGTACTGAGCACACGACTGGATAAATGAGACTTGGATTATACTGCACAAGCTGTGTGAAAGTTTGTAAACAGATGTTTTGATATAGTTTTTCTGCTGTGAAATACGGCTCCGTATTACTTCAGTTCATCAAGAATTGTCTCAGTTTTTGGATTCTTCGTTCACCATGGAGGCATGTGAGAAAAACAAAGTTCTCTTCAAGAATTCAAGGTAATACAGGGTGAGTAATTGGTATACAAATGATTATTTCGGGGGTGAAGTATTACTTTAAAGGTAATGCTTTTTTTTCTTATGTCTATGATTCATTTTGATCAAGATAAACAGACATTAAAGGCATCCATACACAGTACTTTTTCACAGGGTGGTGTCTTAAATATGTTTTACATAAGACTGAAGGGAAATATCCACCTTAATATAACTTTAAGCACAACAGGCCCAATATTACTCCATGTTCACAAAACAGCAGTTAATTTTTATACAGTAATAATCAAATATATGTCTACGTTAGATATACAAGAGTTAATTAAATGCGTTTTAAGGGCATGTTTTAGGGCAGGAGATATGGTGTTGCTGCTTGGTTAAAGCTTTGTTCTCAGACTGTCCTTGACCACCTCAGGGCCGAGCATCCCTGTATGAGTTACAGTGACAGGCGTGTGACAGCGGGAGACATGGGGACAAGGTTACATAGCCACCCCCCGCCACTTCCCCTGATCTGACCCCAGTAAACGTGCCCCATTGCCTGGATCTTATTTACACTCCAGCTCGCTCTGTAATAAAAGCTCCATCATGCAGTATTCATAGGGCCTCTCTCTATGTCTCTGAAGTTGGGGCTGTGGGTCAGAGAGTCTGGCCTCCTGGATCAGGGCTAACGTGGTACTTTTACACTGCCACGTGGATGGCGGGCCGCCTTCCTCTCTCCCTGACACTCTCATCTGATACGGCTATAATGGGTGTCCTAACTGACACAGAGAAGACAGACACCTAAACACAGACGCTCACAGATAGACATGCATGTACACGCAAATACACACAAAAAGGCTTGCTGACTATCCAGCACATTATAAGCAGCAGGGCTGAGAAACTCAAATAACAAAGTCGAAAGGTTGTGTTTATATCCTACCATGCTAGAAAAGACAATATTCCTTAATTTTATAAATGGACTTTGACATTACTTTTGAGAGCAGGCCTCTTGTGGCTGACAAATAAATTACAACAACACAACTCTAGTCTTCTAGACTAGTCGAAACAGGAGATGGTTGTTACCTCCGCCAAGGAGGTTATGTTTTCGGTTTCATTTGTTTGTTTGTCAGATGGATTACAGATTAACTACTGGCCCGATTTTCATGAAACTTGGTGGAACGGTGTATCATGATCCAAGGAAGAACTACATTTTGGAGCGGATCCGAACCATAAGGCGGTTACATGAATTACTTTTCACTTTCGTTAACATTGTGAGATAGGGCATGGCCTTGCCTGGAGGTCTTTGCTCTCCAAGTGCCCTTCTCTTGTTCTTTAATAAGATGGTGTAACGGCCAGTAGCTATATAGCATTATGTTTTACTTTCATCAAGAAAAATATTGCTGTCAAATTGTATTCTTAGAGGATGTGCTATGACATTCTTTTCAGCTTGCGACACCTACAGGGAATAAGTGTTAGGACATAACTTTGTTTTTATGTCTGCCTTCTAGGTTTCACAGTTTACACTGTGATGTCCCAGTTAAAATAAAAATGATTAATAAATTGGAACATCACTGTGTCAGACTAACCTCCAGTGGATACCAAATACTCAAACAATCATTTCATATCACAATCATTTCGCTTGAGGCTGTAAAACACTAAAGTGAATGCATTTTTTTTCACCCAGGCTTCAGATTTCGATAATTTAGCTTAATTGTCTGGAAAAATACTCCAAGAGCCAAACAATCTACCTGTAAACAAGACATGTACAAATTACTTCAATAACACCAAGTTTATAGTCTAAATATTTTGCACCAATGACAAAACCTACACTGCACTGATGCCCTGTGTAAACTGTAATCCCATTCCACTGGTTCTAGACACAATCTGAACAGATCTGGATACAAGATACTAGGTTATCACCAATTAACCAAAGAGGTTTGGCCCTTCAATATACAGTCTAATCAATGAGGTGAAAAAACAAAATCAATGGAGAAAATGGGCTGAGAGAGTAAAGGAACAGCCGTGGGTGTCTAAGTAGATGTCACCACAGTCACAGTCAGGCAAATGTGCTTAATTGCACTGCTGGATCCATGAGTCACGAAAATAGCCCGTGTGTCCTTGTTATTGTATTTATAAGCCATAGAGTCAGTTAGATTGCTGGACAAGATGGACCTCTGAGAGAGAGAGTGTGTAATAAAAAACAAAGGCCGACATTGATGGATGGCTAGGTCAGCGCGTGGCTATGGAGAGCGGAGGTGTTGGTAACATCCAATTGAGTCTAAATGGCTCTGGGTCATAAATGGGCTAAGAGGTTAAAAGGTGGGGTGCCTTTGGTAGTGCTTTCACACGTGATAAGCCTAATATAAGCCGGACCAAAAGGGTAGAGGCTGAAGAGGACAGAGAATTGGTTTCGAAGCAAGCAGGAAACCTGTCCAGACCATTAAGAATCCCACCATGATAAAGTGTTTGTGAGGACAGACTGATACTACTGTATCAGTCTGTCCTAAAATAAGATAATTTACTTTTGAAATGGAATATTTGTAAAGATATACTTACTGTACAGGGCTTTATACGAGTTGTTAGGCATTGATTGGAATTGTTTAAGTGAGAAATCTAACTGAATACAACACTACACAGAGGTCAGCACGCCGCCATTCTTTAACTAGTTGACTAACTACCTGTCAATAACACATCAAGAGCAGTATTAAATATTCAGAGCCTTTTCTGACTGTGACAAAATAATTAAAATGAAAGAAACAGGGACGCAATTAACAGTTATTGACGGAAATTTCTAGGAGCTGATGTCAAGGCCGCCAACACAATTAACACTAATTTTGATACAAATTCTGAATTTTGAGTTTCCTCTCTTCTAATGACCAGCTCATACTATGCCTTTTCTGTTTAATATATACAAACAGATTATATTCATTTATTTTTCATAGCAAAATGTGATTATTGAAGTTGTTCTTTAAGTACCTTATCAACATTAGTCATTAGTGCTGCATTAAATGCATTGTGTCTCTGATTTGGACGGGCAGAGTGCAGGGTATCAGGGCAGATCTGAACAGTGGCCTACAATTACAGTAATATTGCTGTATTAGCCATTAAATGCATGAGACACTTTGTTTATGGAGTAGCAGAGCTCTCAACTGTCTGTGTTTTGTTGGCAGGTGATGCTGCTGCTGGCCCTCTCCAGTGTCATGTTTGGAGATTGGGTACATGGAGAATAGAGCTGCACGATTAATCATTAAAAGATTGCGATCTCGATTCAGGCATGTACAAAATCTAACTTCTCAAGGACAACGATTTGGCCATATTTGCTTTTTTTAAATTTATTAATGAGTAACATAAAGGTCAACAGAACAGAACCAGCCATCCTTAACAAAATGTGTTTCATCTGTTGTTTTCCAGCTATGACAAGTCAAAATTAGTCTGGCATCGCCACACTAATTCACAAATGCGTATTCGGCTGGAACCTCTCAGTTCATTTTTGATGGGTGTTATCAACAGTTGCAGACCAAAATGTCTCTGGAGGAAATTGGATAGACCTACAACCAATCACAGGTGAGCAACACATGCAAGTTGGGGCGGTACTTGGTTCATTTTGAGGCAGGAAAAAAATGGCTGCCTGGTGACAAACTTTCTCAAATTACAGCTAAACAGAACACTAAAATGTGTTTCTGAAAACATTTTAGGTGAGAAATAGGTAATACAGTAACAGAATCTTGATTCATATTTGATCAGCACTGCCTAGTTTGACAGTTTTGATCTGCTGGATGAAGAATGTCAGTTATGTTCCATAAAAGGGCTGTCAAAAAGTATGTTTGGGCTAAGTAAGGTGTATCTGAATTAAAATGGACATGAAATAAAATAGCACAAACAACCAGGCTATTTTTTTTTATCTGTATTTTTTTTATCTTCTCCTTCCAACCATAAAAATTTCAGCACCAAAGCATATAGATTTTTTTGCTGGACTAAATTGACTGAGAAGTTGTTGGGCTTGCAATATTGGCCTTTCTCACTGCAGTGTAACCATTTTCGGTGCCAAACTGATCAGCAGTGTTATTCTCCTACAACTATGACAGATTGGCTCTTAATGAAACTATCTTAAAGTCATAAAACAGTAAAATGTGGTTGGAAAGAAAGGGGTGAAAAAAAAAAAAAAAAGACTGTTTTGTGGATATATTAGATAGGACATTTACTGGGTTTGCTGGGGACTGTGTGAAGCAGACCACTCTGTCAAGTCAAGGTTAGTCTGAGCAGTGATCAATACTTCAATCTCAATAAAACAGCTCAATAGCTGAGGATTGATGGGAAGGAGAAAACACAAGGTGGGGAAAAGAAGGATAGAGGGAGCAACACAAATGCCAACCTTGTCATAACGTTAGCAGGGCAGTAATACATTTATCTAGCCAGAGAGGATGGAGCTCTGCTATCGTGGCAGGTAATGTGCTGAACTATAGACAGATTAAGTCAGTTGCTGTCATACTTTACAACCCCAAATCAATATCATATATGTTTGCAACCTTCAAACCAGAATAAATAAATGATGGTAAAGACACAAACCAGCCTGATAGATGTCACACCAAACACAGAGATAAATGGACAAATGAAGGAACGGAGGAAGGGTGGTGAACAATGGAGAACCCCTCAAAGAACCCTACTGCAGAGTAGGGCTGTCGCAATAACTGCAATATCGCAACAACAATAACAAGCCAACCGCAGGGGAAGGCATCATGTTTTTTTTATTTTTGCTAAAAATGAGGCTAAGCCCTTCTTGTTTTACACTGAAGTGTGTGTGTGTTTTGAATCTTAAATAAATTCATAATGAAAACAAGAGTTAAGAGTGCAATGTACCAGCCATGGTGGCAGGTAAACAAAAGGGGCTTTTTACAAACGATTGAATTGCTCCGTCTAATAGGGCTGCCCCCTCTTTGTCGATTAGTCAACTGATCGGTTGTTTTGGTCTTAGTCGACTAAGATTTCTTTAGTCGATTAGTCATTTTTTATTCTTTTTTTCCAAATGTTAAAAATATCTTAAAACTGGAGATGTAATCAACTATCCAATCAACTGTGTTTGGATGCAAAAGGTTCTTAAGGATGGATGAAAAGAATCCTTGAAAAATCCTAAATGAAAAAAATGGTTCTTCAGAAGCACCTTCAGGAAGAACCCTTATTTCTAAGAATGTATCAGACTCATCAGTCTAAAACTGGCCACTAATTGAGACATTCTTCCTTAATATTTGCACTGACATCCCTGAAAAAAAAAACCCATTCCAACCATCTGACTTGCTTCCGCAGATATCTCTTCAGTGTCACTATCTGTTATTGTGCTGTGGCCTTGTAATGTTGGCGCCTCAATGTGAGAGCCAGCAAACACTCACTTGTAAACGGTGCCTCCGTTTCCATGGCCAAGCTGCTCTTGATAGTGGATATCTTGGGCATTTATCTGCAGACACAGGTATACAATAATGGTACTTAGATGTTATTACATGAGAAGACATGCAACCAGTGGATGATATGTGTAACTACACAGGTGAGGAAGGGAGAGAGAGAGAGAGGAGAGAGAGGGAGAGAGGGAGAGAGGGAGAGAGAGAGAGAGGATGACATTGTCACTGGAGGCTATAAACAAGACAGGCATTCAGGTCACTCCAAGTTCAGCAACATAAGGAGAGAAGAGAGGGACAGGAGGAGATCAATACAACATTTGCTGTCCAATTTATAAAAGGACATTGTGCTTGGGTGAGTGGGGGAGTAACTGATACAGAGTTTAATGATGATTTGTTTGCAGTCGTCATTCCTCTCTACTTTGATAAAGAAGTGTCAGAGGAGGGTAATGTAATGTAGACCAACTACTCAGCATGAAGAAGCTAGCATTCAATTCTGACAAATTCCTAAAAGGTAGAGTAGGCTAATGCACTGACTGTCTGATGATATTGTGTGGATAATTATACAAATGTACAGCCAGCCACCCAACCATGTCATGATTAAACAACTTACTTATCCTCATGTAAGTGTGGAATATTGTATAACTTAAGTGGACAGTTTTTACACATTCATTTTATTAATATATAGTCACAAATTATGTAGCGTTGGTCCCGGTCTACAGTTTTACTGATACTTATTTTAACAGTATGTTTGAATCTCTTCTGTTAATACTGTTAATTGAAAAAATAAAAATAATAATTTTAAAAATCCAACAAGTTCCATATTTTAAATACATACATTAAATATATTTCACATTCTATCCCGGCCAAAAAACATTACATTATCAAAAACATACTGAATACTATGATATAAAACCTGAATTATAAAAGTGAAAAGCTGTATCATTTACAGTTTACAATATGTTATATGTGCTATCAATATGTTTTTGATATCTTAGAATTCCGTAATTTGTTCTCCGTTTTCATTTTAAATTGTTATATGCTTGTTTTATGTCTGCAACCATGTTATTTGTGCTGCTGCCAGTCTTGCTTGAAAAAGAGATTTTTAACAGGAAATGCACAGTTGCAAAACACTTGTGTACTAAAAATCCCCTAATGTAAAATCATTGTTTATCTTTGCATCCAAAATGGTCAGAATTTAAAATGTCCAGTGAATAATTCTCTAATTGACTATTTCACCCGTCCATGCTGCATTTGGAGCACTTCAATCAACGTGTGTGTGAGCCGTTTGTGTGTGTGGCACTCAATGATTGATATTGATATGATGTCAATGTGGGGCTGCCAAAACTAATTTTGTAAAGGCAGAGGCAGGCATCACAACATACACGTAAGCATGCATGCACACAACACACGCGTGTGCGCGCACGCACACACAGACACACACCCTCCAATTCACCTCAATTGATTTGATAACATGGTGCGAGGAGGGAGGTAAAGAGAATGAGAAGAGATGGATGAAAGGATGGAGGAGAGGGGAGAGAACAGCTCTATTAGTACACTGTGTTACAGCAGAAACCTGAGAGGACGCTGGCTTAATTGTCTCCCCGACACGCTAGCCACCGTGTGTGTGTGTGTGTGTGTGTGTGT
>JAOVVB010107640.1:0-27104 GCA_028570985.1 Heterobranchus longifilis | reverse complement strand
CTGTCTGTCTGTCTGTCTGTCTGTCTGTCTGTCTGTGTCTGTCTGTCTGTCTGTCTGTCTGTGTCTGTCTGTCTGTCCGTCTGTCCGTGGGTCGGTTCCGCTCTTTGGCCCAGACTGAAATATCTCAACAACTGTTGGACGGATCGCCCTGAACTTTGGTTCGGACATTCATGGTTGCGAAATGATGAATCCTAATGACTTTGGTGATCCTCTGACTTTTCCTCATGTGCCTCTATGAGGTTGACATTTGTGGTTTTTAGTGAAATGTCTTGATAAATATTGCATGGATTGTCATGCAATTTGGTAAACATATTCATGTCCATGTCAAGATGAATTGTAATAAAACTGGTGATCTCTTCACTTTTCATCCTCCACCATCAAGTCAACATTTCAATGCGTTTGGTTCATTTCAATTTCAGTTCTTTGGTTTATGTGCTTTGTGTTTAGTGCTAATTAGCATGCTAACATGCTAAGCTAAGATGGTGAATATTAAGGTTAAAGTTAAAGTACCAGTGAAATGGAAGTTAGAGTGTCTGCAGCTTCTGTACTGTGACACACTTCCCAGTGAAAGTAAATATCTGAGCAGGGGGATTTAAACAAATCCTTCACATTTGATTGGACCACTAAAAAATTGGGCAGTTGCAGATTGATTGATGGGTGGATGTCATGACATTATTGGTTGAAATTGGTTGGTACCAGCTTACATGTCATATTTTGTTTTACAGGAAGAAAACATGATTGGATTTGGATTGATTTTAATATAAAAATACAAAGACATTGATTTATTTTCTTTCTTTTTTTTGCATATATTGTTAAATAGGTGCACAATATGACGTGCGTGTGAGCTAAAAGGGTTAAAAAGACATTTTTCATTTTGTCTCGACTTCATCAGCATGTTAGCGTTATCACTGTCAGCATGGAGTACATACATTATAGCGTGGCTGTAGACTCTTGTTATAATATCATCTTCAATTATGTATGTCCTTCAGACACAAACTATTTCACATTGCAGCAATAATAAAGAAATTGTGATGATGAATAACAGCAGCCCATATTTGAATAAAAGCTGTTATATAAGGAAAGATCATCATATGATTTTTTTTTCTCTGATTACACTGCCCTGAGGCTGCCAGCAGTACACTGGTGTGAATAGCAGGAGGAGGGGGAGATCTGCTGTCACTTCTGTGGACAAATGCCCTGCTTGACAAATGTCTGGCTAAGGACAGCAGCCGAAACATGAGAGTACTGTTCTTTGGCAGGATGGAGGGAGAGACGTGGGAAGAAACGAGGAAACATCTCTGCACAGCTTCTTCCTTCTGTTACATACCTATTGCCTTTTGTAGTTTCGGCATAGTGGTGACTTGAGTCTTTCACTTAAACAGTTTGGAAACTTGCTTGGATTTATATTGGTTTTATATCTTCGAGAAAAAGGGAAAAATACCAACAAAGCAGTTGAGACGTATTTGTTCTATAGACGCAAATCAACTCCTTTCTGTCATTTGCAGCCATGCAGATTATTTTTCTTTTAAATTTTTTTTAATACCATATGAACTTTGTAACACTTTGAAATGCCCAAACTATGCTATATAAATACAATTTCCTTGGCTTGGCACTGTGATTCTAATATATTTTTTCAATATTGAAACATTAGTTTGGCAGAGCAAAAGGCCATTGTTTACAAAGATGAGTAATTTGCCAAGATAAAAACAGTAATGACCATCCACAACACTGCTGCAGAATGTAGGCTAAGTGCACAGCAAACTCCAGCTAATGCTTTAAAGCTGGAGTGTGGTAGTGAGGCCCGGCCTGGCCCCGCGGTTTTTGGTCAACCGCAACAAGGCCCCTGATTGGTTGCATGTGAGGTAGGAATTCGGCTCTCTGAGGTCTAAACCCCGCCTCCTTCTCCTCCTCCTCCTCCCGGCCTCGGGCGCTGAAGCACGACGGCGTTCCCTGTGCACACACACACACACACACACATGCAGTCTCTCTCTCCCATTCGCTTTCTTGTATGAAAGGGGCTGTAGAGCAGCGAGTTACAGACATTTGAAGACACAGAGCAAGGAAGTGAGAGAAAGCAACAAAAGACAAAGGGAGTTCTCTCCTGCCCTCTGTTTGTGTGTGTGGGTGAGCTTTTTTTTTTTCTCTCCCTATGTGATCCTGAGAAGGGGGAGGACCTGAACCCTGCTAAGAGTCAATACCCCTGCAGGAGTCCACAGGATCACACACACACACACATACACACACACCACACACATACTTTCTCAGCCCACTGCAGCTACTGCAGCCTGAATGAGTGCAAAGCAGAGGGAGAACCAGAGCAAGGAAGCAGGAGTGCGAGAGAGGGGAGGAGGAATCTCTGGAGTTACTACTTGTTGCTTTTGGTTTTCTGCGCGGATTGAGGATGATATTCCTTCTGCTTTCCCTGCGGCAGTGGGTCCTTGTCTGAGGTGAGCGCTATAGCATTCCACTCCTTTTCTTTTCTCCGTTCGCAATAATTCTGTGAGAGAAAAAAAGGGGTGAGGGGGGGGGGTCTGAGTTACAAATTTTTGTGATCTTTTCTGTGGGATTGCTCTCTTGGTGGAATGGCGGAGGGGGGTTGAAAAAAGAGGAGGAGGTGTGGAGGGAAACCTTTCACGTGCCAACATTAAGCAACATTATCACACTGATCTGTCAAGAGGAAGAAGCAAAGCAGGGGCAGAAAGAATCCTGTGTGGAAGATATGACTGAGGAGAGAACAGAAGTTGTTGAAAGAAGCTCAAAGACACAAAGAGCTGTAACATGTGATTCAGAGCTCTGCTTCCACAAGTGGGACAGCAGAAGATGAGACAAGAAAAACTCTCAGTCTCTCCAGACTCTTTTCTGATTAATGCCTCCCCTTCTTTGGTGTTTGTGTGTGCAGCTCGGGGCTGCTTTGCTGGCAGGACCATGCAGCATAAATGTGACATTTATTCATATATTTATATTTATTTATACATATATTCGGTTTCTTCTTGGAGGAGTTGTCCCGTTCTAACACACACTGGCAAAGGCACAAGGTAGTGTTTAAGTACTTTAGCAGTGTGTAGCCCTCATTTATCAGCTCCTGCATGATTACAGTGTTTTCTCCGGCTCTACCACAGATAGTAGCTCACATGAGTGTGCAGCCTCATCATCATACTTCCACCAACATGTGTTTACATGCTGCAGTCTTATTGCCCGCACTCAGAAGTACTAAATGTCAACAAGTTCGTTGCTGTTTTGGAGTTGGGCGTCAATAATTGTGGTGACACTAAATATTTCTGTTAATTTAACATGTTATGACCTTTTTGTATGAAGTCTCTGTAATAGTAAATGCGTGTAAGAAACACAACATATTTCAGATTTTATAGAACAAGAGTTTATAGATGTGGAGTTTTTTTTTTTTTCAGTAGTAGTGCAGTGTGTCCGGGCGTGGGGCGGGCATTGTTGTCCTATTATTAGAGCAAGCCGGGCCGGCCAGCAGCTGTGGGGAAGGAAGTCGGCTCGGAGCAGCCGGAGAAGAGGGGATTACTGGGAACACTGAGCGGGAATTATGGACTGACTGGACATTCCTAAGGTGGCAGAGTCAGTGGAGAGGAAGATGAGAGAGCCAGAGCTTCAGACAGGGATCAGTGTGGATCATAAGAAAAGATGTAGAGGCTGGAGGTCAGCAGTGATCTGGACTGAAACACCCTGCTGAAATTGCAGATTACAGCTGTTGTGCAGCTGGATAGTTTGGTTGTTGATTTATTGACATACATTTTTTAAAGGCTGCAAGTAATGTTTGTTTTTCATTAATTGATGAAACTTTTAGACTATAAAATGTCTGAAAACAGTGAAAAATGCCGGTCACAATTCCTCTGAATCTGAGGCTACATCCACACTAATATGTTTTCATTTTAAAACGGCTTTTTAAAACAATCTTCATCCACACAGCTACGTTTTAGCACCTTATTAGTAATACTATACTATACATACTAAAACGCATATCACATGTCCATCACGTACACTGGACATGTGCGTAGCGGTGTAAACAGGAAGCAGATATTCAGATATTATAATATAATATTCAGAGAAAGAACAGCAATGGTGAAAGTAAGACCAGAGATTTCTTTGCTTGGACCGACAACATTTCCATAATTAATTTTATTTGACAGTAAAAATAAATAAATAAATAAATACAGGATATTGGCTCCGTGTACATTTCAGAAAATTGTCAAGGATAACACAAGAAATCTATCGTAATGAATTTCCATTGTGGTCCTCGATGGAAGGGGGTACGGGGACGGTTGTCAGCAATGACTAACTTGACAGCTCATACATTTAAAAACACTAAAAGCTCAAAACAGAGACACTATATACAACACAGTGAGGGCAAAAATTACATTAGGCAATACATACTGGAAATCTGTGGATCCCAACACATCTCAGCAGTATAGGAGATAATAATGTAATCTAATCTGTCCCTACACCACTTTTGGACCTACCCACTCCATCAATATTGTATTACAGATTAAAGTGTCAGTGTAATGGATTGCTTTAGTTTGAATAAAGGGTGATAAATAAAATCCAGCCAAATATAATCATGTGATTGAGTCTGCTCCCTCACTCTTTGTAACATCTTTATCTGCGGCGGCAGCGGAAGCTGACCAAGTGTTCTCAGGCAGTGAAAGTGGAAGGAGTTCCTTACAGATAGTGATTACTCGCTGATTGACTGCTGTGATAAACTGCTGCCACACTGACTAAAGAGATAATGGCATCCCAGTATTACTCACATATCTCTGCTATCTCTGCCTCTCTCCCCTTGTAAATCTCTGGTGTGTATTCCAGTAGAATACGCTTGCTCAGTGCTTTTAGATAAATACGGCAACAAGGGCGTTGTTGTCTGGAACCTTTGACTTTTTTAGCATTTATTTTTTAACGTGTATGTTTTAAGTCATTTCCGTATTTGAGTTTTTGATGTAAATCTGTCTGACATTCTAATGGAATCACTGCAAGCACTGGAGGAGGAAGTATTCAGATCTGTTACTTAAGTAAAAGTACTAATACCACACTGTAAAAATACTCTGTTACAAGTACAAGTCCTGCATTGAAAATGTTACTTAAGTAAAAGTAAGTAAGTATAATCAGGAAGACGTACTTAAAGTATTAAAAGTAAAAGTACTCAATGCAAAAAAAAAAAATCCTCACATTTGAGAATCTGGAAACATGATTTTTTTAAATGTATTTCTGTCAACAAACTAGGCTAATTAATCAGCTAATCATTTCAGCTGTACTTGCAGGCCTATATACGGTCAAGTAGTTTAATTTACAACAAACCATCTTTTTTCTTTATAAACTCTCCAAATGTTTTATGTGCAAAAATCTTAATTTGTAAAGTAACTAAAGCTGTCAGACAGATGTAGTGATGTAAAAAAGTACAATACTTCCCTCTGAGATGTAGTGGAGTAGAAGAAGAAAGTGGCATGACAAGAAAAGACTCAAGTAAAGTACCTCAAATGTGTACTTATGTACAGTACTCGAGTAAATGTACTTAGTTCCATGCCACCACTGATGCTAAGCTTGAGTGTATCCCAGCCAGGGTGGGATAAGGTTATTACAGTGAGAGTGCAGTCTGCATGTTTCTGCTCTTTCACTGACAAACACCCTCATATGTAACCACAGTAATGCAAAAGATGCCTTCAAGTCCACTGCACTACATTTCTTGCTATAATGTGTTCTACATATTCATCTGCAAATACAAACATGTGGCAGTATTTCAGCTTTGTTTACCTGTTGTCTCCTTTTGCATTTGAGGGTGGAGGGTGCAGCACTGTTTGGTTATCCTCCATATCCACGACACATTTTGTATTCAGTTCAATTTCTGTGGAGAGAAGTTTGTTAAGGGGACAGTAAAGCAGAATGCGGGGGTGTGAAAAGTAAAAAATCTTAGCTACTTTAACCGTGTTTCAAACTAGTCTCAAGTCTGACTTCAGGCTCATAACTCGAGCTGAAAGCAGCAATGGCGAAGAAATCCAAACTTTATGATAATGTGGCATGAATCCGAGGAGACAGACATGCGAGTTTGCAAAAGAGAAATCGTCGTTAGAAGACTTACCCCTGCGGTTCATGGGCCGAACTCTCACTGCAACTTTTACCTTTGAATCCGACATTTTCGTCCACTTTTCACTCCCACCCTGTCTATGCGCCGAGCTATCAATGTATAGTCTGTGAATCCCCGACAAGAAGCCCGGGCTTCTGCCAGGAAAAAAAGGCAGCAGACTCTAGTTAAACAATCCCAAAAAGAGTCCAGACCTCGAGGAGAAGAGATAGGAACATGTTCGTTTTTTCCTTTATATCCATCCGGGTTCGCTTTTTGTGCAAATCCAGCACTCTGCTCCAGCGCCAGACAGCATCCCCACCGCCATCTTCCACTGGGAGCTCTGCTCTCCTCTGGCAGACTGGCCGTGCCAAACAGGGAGAGGATTTACGCACCGCGCCGCTTATCGGGGGGGAAACAAGTGGACGAGAAATGTGAGGCTGTCTGACAAGTTAATTTACATGCACCCACGAAGAGCATCGTTTAAACACGGGTTGGAGGAACGAAGAGGGTTTATTAAAAAAAAAAAAAAAGGAAGTTTAAACAGTCGTGATCAACACAGCCTTGTCTTTCTCGCCCTCTCTCTGACACGCACGTTAATAGAATTATTTAATCTCTCCGTTTTTTTAAAATAAACAATGAGATTTTTTTTATTAGTATACAAATAATATCAAACATTTGTATTGTGTAGGCTATAATATCAGCAGGGCCGTAGCCAGGTTTTAGAAATACTGAGGGCAGGTGGAATCCAAGCACCCACCACACCCACAGCTCATATTATTTTGACCAGTCTTTTTTTAAAATGCGTTTTTAATACCACAAAAGCATAAAAATAATTAATAGTAATTAATTTTTCCTTTTTTTTTCTTTGACCAAAAATGTATCAAATTTATAATCTTATCTTACATTTACAGATATTTGAGGACCTTTAAAAACGCATTATGTAAAAAATAAATACATTTTAAAAAATCTAAAAAAGAATGATATGTGTAACTACGGCTCTCTGTATAGCAGTAGTTCCCTATCTTTTGACTGAAGTACTTTCTATTTGTTCGAGCCTTCATCACAGATTTATGGCCTGGTGTGAGTGTTTTTTTTTCTTTCTTTTTTTACCTTAGATGGTTTCATTTGAAGGATTTTTGTGGCTCCAAAAGGTGAACATATCCAGTATTTCACAAGAAAACTGCAAAAATAAGAAAAATAAACAGTTTTATGTAAGAAATATATATTTTCCTTTTCTCATCTCTTTAATCATGGCACAACTGTCTAAAAATATTGTCTATACATTGATTTTATAACATGCAAAACAGCATACAGTAGCTTATAGCACTCATTTTATTATATTCACATTCATCATTTTCAATGTAAAACTTTACTTATATTATATTATATATTATACCTCATCAATTCATAAGATAAGCTACATTTCACATAGTCTACTCTAGGCCTGTATCATGGGCCCAGCATCAGATTTAGCAGAATAAATCTTCACTGTATGGTCTCCACTGTCCAGAAGGATGAGCGTGCTGTTCAGTGCCACCAGTCCAGCTGGGCGGATGAGGTGATCTCCCACAAGTGGGGTCAGAGCTGGGCCGTTCTGGAGCGTCCCCAAACTCCAAATCATCCCGTGATTGGAGTCAATCACAATCACGTCTCCATCTCTGTCGAAGGCCACGCCGGACATGTCCAGCCTCACCGTGGACTTCAGGGTCAGGCTGAAACTGTCGGTATGATAAAGGACCCGGAAGTCTTTTGTAAACACTCTCAGCCTCGTGTGTCTGTGCCTCCCCGGTGGATCATCAGGTAGATGCTCCACCACGGCGCTGGTCCCAGTCACCTGACAGCAGGCCACCGCTTTAGGATGCTGCAGGTCTGAAACGACTGTTTGATGCTGCAGAGCGACACCGCGACTATAGTCCACTTTTACCTGGGACAGCGTGCCGGCCTGGACGTCTGAGACCAGGATGTGCCCGCAGCTGTCGGTGTCCACACCCCAGGGCATCTGGAGGGAATCTTTCACCGTCAACACGTGGTTCCCCCTGGAGGTGAAAACCTTCACCGCTTTGTCCCCTGCATCCGTCACCACCACATGACCACAGGGAGTCACCGCCACGTCCACTGGGAAACAGATCTCCCCACTGGCTCGTCCTCTTCGCCCGAAACTGTGCAGCTTCTTGCCCTGCCGACTGAACACCGCCACCCTCTTCTCTCCGTCATGCACCACCACTATTGTCCCGGAAGAACCCAGAACGGCCATCCCGGTAGGGTTGATGAGAGTCCCCCATCCTCCAAAAGCCGTGCAGAGGTGCAGGGCTGTGGATGTCAGACCTGCGGCCAAAACAAGGCCTCCCTTTGCCCTGCGAGGAGGAGCAGAGGGACTCCGGGACAACAGCAGCTCCTGCAGGTCACCGAGAGCCTGGCAGTGGGAGGTGCTGTCAACGCTGCACAGCTGTCGACAGAACGGGCACTCCAGCTTCCTCAGGAGAGGGTGGGACAGAGCCCTGATGCATTCCAGACAGAGTACATGGCCACAGGAGAGGTTCTGCGGTCTGTGCTCCCTCTGCTGAGTGCTGAACTTCTCGAAGCAGACTTTACACTCCAGCAAGTTGATCCGGATCTCTCTCAGAATCCCCTGAGGACTGAGGCTGCGGCCACAACTCGGGGAACCAGGGCTTTTGGCCATGGCTGAAATATCCTGATGTTCAAGACAGAGACAGATAAGTCAGCTGATGCAGGAAACCAAAAAAAAAAAGACTGCTGATTTAAATGAGATGGAGAGAATGATCAAGAGAGGGATATGCAGACAGAGCACAGCAACATTTTTGTCAACACACTCATGTCCTGTGCTTTAGGCCCAAATGATCACGTGACATTTTGCACAACACTGAGGCTCTCTGCTGCCCTCCTTTGGAAATCAGCTGACACACATGTTGGAGAGGTTACAGCCCGTTATGGTTTGAACACAGAAAGCAAAGATGATTTGCAAAGGGAAAAAAAAGAATTCCTTATTTTACGTACATCAATAATATAAAGGAGATTCAAAGCCAGGATCTCCAAATTAAAACTCACTGTGGGGCGACAGCTGTAGATAACAGGAGGATTTTTACTTTCAATACTCTGAATTTCTAGTTACCTCTGTTACTACTGTTAATGTTTAGGATTATACAACATTCCTTGCTGTTCTTTTGAAAGGGAACATCAACCGTACCTTCAAAAACATGTTGTTATAGGTCAGCACGAGGCAGCTATTTCAGTCTCTTGAGTTTCATGGTTTGCAGACGAAGTGAAATCTGATCCCAGACGGGCAGTGCTCGAGTCAGCCAATCCGGCACTCCTCTGCTGCAGCAGGGCGCTCTTCAGGGGTCGAGCAAGGTCATTCACAATTTCCTATTGTCAAGTATTCACACGGCCTCCTACTTCTAATGAATGTAGTAGGGAGTACGAAAGTAATTTATTTAACGAGTAATAATTGTTGGAAGTAGGGTGTAAGCGTAGGGCTGCTGCTCGATTTCAAAAACTAAAAAAAGGCAAACAGAGTTTAAGAGGAAATGTAAAACATTTTATTATTATGTTTCATTATTTCACAGTGAAAAAGAACAGCCATTTTCATCGGAATTGTTTTTGGCAAATGACATCTAAATCCAGAGACAATTGTACCATGTATAGTGTCTACTGCAGCACGGGAGCCTGGTCCATTCCACAGAGGTCAACGTCTGGATTGTCGAGGATTATCGGGGATATATCTGTACTGAGATGATGCTGACAGAGCAAATGAAAATAAACGTTCATGAAAGCACTCGAGAGCAGAAGAATCAAACACAAAAAGCCTAAATTTAGTCGTAATACAAACTGAGAAAAGTGGGGACTAAAAAAAAAAAAAGAGAGCATGCAAACAGGCACAAGGGGTGAATTAAAATGTTACGATGACAGTGAAAGACATAAAAAATAACAATACTGGCGCCCTGGTGTGTGGTGTTATACAAAGATCTGTTGACTATTCTTGTAACATTTTCCTACTAAAACACTTGATTTGACACAGCCATGCAAATGCAATATATGCCGTAACAATAAGGTCGACGGTAAAACAAAAGCCACACCTGCACACAGACAGGTAGAGCCTGACAACACATGCAGGAATTTGAATAATTGCCCTCCGTTATCAGTACAGTAAAAAAAAAAAAGAAGAAAAAAAAAGATAGCAGCCACAGATGGACAGGGAGAGTAAAATCACTCAAGGTCACAATGATTCACAAAATACTCAAGCATTACAAAATGTACAGTATTTGCAAGAAAACATTCTGAAAAGTGCTTAAACTGTGTGCTTAGCTTTGTTCCAGGTCAAACACAATCCTCAGTCAATGATCCTACCGAGCTAAAGCCGTCTTGCATTGAAATCCTGCCCACATTCAAGTTATAAACACGAAACAAGTGTGAACATCTATGATGTAAACAGACAATAGATGACAGACGCTAATAAAAAGACTTCAGCCTTTATAGCTATAGAGAGGAGAAGTCCCTCCCCTTCTGGTGGGCCACCATGGGACCTTCGTTTTTTATGCATTTATTTATTTTAATTCTTTTTAATTCCATGGGACCTTATTTCAGAAATAAATATGTACGGTAATGAATGGCGAGAGACAATCCCATTTCAATTGTGCCATGAATTACACATACGTTTGTCAATTTAAAAGATAATTTTGAAGTCGTAGTTTGTCATAAAACTGTAGTATAAGACTGTGAAAATATGTAATAGAAAGACTACACACCCAGAAGTCGCTTAAGTGACATCTCGCTGAAGCTCTGATGTCCGTGTGTTTCGTACCGGGATGTGAAGTTACTCCACGAGCAGCGGGTCTTGCTCGTTCTTTCGCTTCCCGGCAGATAAAAAGACTTAGTCTCACGTAGCCAGACCTATCTCCACAGCACTGTGTCCGTGCTGGCAGAAACTCTGAATTGAATGCACTTTCACTCCTGGATAGTGAAAAAAAAACTCTTTGGCCTGTTTGTATTTCCTTAAACCAATCACAATCATCCTGGGTGGCGCCACGCCCCGACGGTGCCTCTGCAAAATAGTGTCGGGAGGAAACCCGTTTCACCTCCACGAAAATGTTGTGAACATATTCTTTGTAAATCTTTACAATCGTTCATCAAAAGAAAAGAGCAGGCCTGCCTTATTGCGCAATCCAAATCTTCAAAACTTGTCATTTTCAGCGTGTAGGTTGGCTGTTGTGGTTTTTCCTTAGCAAAGGGACTTTGAAAACGTGAATACAGACTAGGAGTCGCTGGATAAAACACATCAGGTAAGATAACGATACATGTGTGTGCAGGACATAGCTAAGTTACTTAACTAGCTAGCAGTTAGCAAGGTGACATATATTGTGGTTTCACACAAAACTAAAATGACACGACGACAAACATACGACAAACTGCGACTTTCTTGACTTGCAAAATGATCTTTTAAATTGACAAACATCATACATGGCACAATTCAAACGGGATCAAAAAAAAGTATTTGTCTCTCTCCGTTCACTACCGTACATATTTTTCTGAAATAAGGTCCCATGCGGAACACCGGAAGGGGAGGGACTTGGCCTCTCTATAGACATAGAGGCTCCAAGTAATGTGATAAATTCTACATAATGGCTTTTAACATTGAAATGTGTTGGACCAACATAATGTAGTTAAGGCTGGTGCAAACCAGTCAAATGTACATTGACCATCAATGATATACTGTATCGTAGGATAAATGTTTGTAAATTATAGTTCATCAGCTACAATGATCATGCAGTCACATCTACAATCGGCAGTTTTTATTGCCACCTCTTTCTCTCACACACACTAAATACCACGCTTTCTCTCTCTCTCTCTCTCTCTCTCTCTTCACACGCACAGAAACCTGTGATCAGTGGTTTAGGAGGTTTTTTTTTTTTTTTTACAGCACGCAGTAAAGTGTGCATCTCTGTAGCCCAAGCCTCTGTGCACTGCTAATAACACTGCATGGGCCTGTTCTTCCACTTAGCCTCTCCCGTCTCGACTCCCTCTACTGTAGGTGGGGGCTTTCTACACTTTAATTACACCAGGAAGTGGTTGCATCTTTACCCCCCTTTTTCAACCTGCGATCCTGCACACCTGGCTTCCTTGGAGTGAGTTCAGGAGTCGCACACCAGCCTCTGGCTCCAACTCCTACTGGCTGTCCAGGCCGTTGATGGATTTGGTCTTTCCGGAGCCCTTCCCTCTACGTCTGGTCGTCGGGCTGTCGTCGTCCACCTCCGTCTCCTCTGAAACACGGAGGGTCAAACACTTGGGAATGAGTTTATAAAAAGATGTAACTGAAGTAACTGGAGTAAAACACTATTCCAAACACTAGAGGTCAGCCCTTTACAACATTACAGTTGAAGATTAATGTTTACTTTTATGAGGCTTTTTTATGTGGTTGATGAATTACAGCAAAGTCACTGTACCTTTAAATACTTCTGACACTTGGTCAGGAGATTCAGTGTAATTACTGTCTTCACATTCTGAGAGGCTCTGTGAGAGGAGGACAGGAGACACATGATACACATAACATTAACTGGACAGGGAACATATAGCAGCTAACTGACCATAAACAGCTTTCATAGTACACTGAATGACAACAATCTTTAAAGTAAAAGGTCTGAAAGTTTATATTCCAGAGGAAGTCAGACGATTCTTTACATGTGGAACAATCAACATTGATGGCTTCGCCTATCTGTTGAAGAAATGTCTTCTTATCATTCAAACAAAGGTGTCTGGTATGTAAATGATTGTTGCAGCATTACAGGACCTTTATAGAGCCACTATGATTGTGCAATATTGAGCACCTGGCAAGTGAGAGTTATAATGCCATAAATCATTTATTTGACAAAGAATCATTTATTTTACAGAAGAAATTGAATAAAATTAAATCAAGTTCCCACAAGTGTTAACAATAATGGAAACAAATGGGGGCTCCACATGCTATACATATTAAACTATTTACATATTTACAACCCGTCTGCTCTGTGTAAACAGCCTGCAGTTCAGTAAAAGTTTCACTGAATTTTTGTCACGTGACTGTTGGTCTCAGCTGAGTGATTCGTGGCTTCCCTGTTGTGCAGAGAAGCGCAGAATTTAATGTTCTTTACAGGATCTGGTTAGTGCAAACAGTTTTATTTTTGGAGAACTTTTTAATGCGACATGTAGAATAAAGTGATTTTGATGAAACTGTTTTAAGCTCAGATTGGTTATTCTTCCTGACAGAAGCATTCTTCACATGATTCGCTCGAGGACCGTAGGAAATTTGAAAATCCGAAGATAATTTCTGTTTTTACAGTTTCTGGCTATGATAAATGCTGTAATTTCCGGTGGGTTGTGGGGTTATTTAACTGAGACCGACATTAGTTACTTTTTTGCTATGAACGATATGACAAACTTCACAAGGGGAAAAAAAAAAACACGTCCTAAATTTACAGCAATAGACATACCTTTTCTCTTGGACCATAATTTTCAGCAAACCACACCATTCCATACAGGCACAGGAATGTAATGAAGGCCTAAAAACAGATCACACATAACAGAGACTGTTTAATGATTCATGGAAAATCCATAATCGCTAACGTACAGCACAGGAAGTTGTTTTTTTCTGTCGAAACAGAAAGATCTATGTGAAAATTTATGATGTGTTGGCAGAAAAGCTTAGTCACAAGATTTCATGTTTTTTAAAGCACTACTGACCATAATAATTCATTTTGACACAGAAATGCATCATTACTGTGATCCTGATCTTACCAAACACAGCAGCCAGAGGATCACATAGAGGATCTGTGTTTTTGAGAATAAGTCCTGTCCGAACTTAATGCACGCCAAAGCCTCCAGAAAGGCGATTGCCCTGCGAATGACGGGAGAAAAAAACTGAAGCCTCTGATCCACCTGCAGTACACTTTTTTAAAAAAGCTCAAAACAAATATGCCTTTGTGTGGCTTTTAACTCATCTACTTTAGTCAGGGCTACAATTTAGGTTTCACTTACCCAAACACCCAGCACTGGGTCCCCACTCTCTTGCACTGTGTGTCCGTGAGGTACGCATAATACTGCCTAAAGCAAAAAACAAAACAAAAACACATTAGCGAATTTCATCTGCAGTTCTAGTCAGTTCTGTTAATCTGTTTGCCAAACAAGGAACTGAATGTAACAATGTACAACATCCCCAAATAAAACTGCCATTATCAGTTTCTAGGGATCCTTCCCCGATTAATAAAACAGTGTTTTGTGTTTTTACCTCACTGTTGGAGCTGTGATGATTCCAACAAACAGGATCCGACACCAGCTAAGAGCATGGCTTGCCGGAAAGATGAAAATGTGCTTGAGGAAGAATGTGTTCAGCTCTGTTAACTGTAGATAAGAGAAACATACAAGAGAATAAAGATTTTCCATGTGTATATAACAGAGGAATAGGACAGTGACACATTGCTGGTTTAGCTCTGTATTCAAACACATTGGGTTTGGTATTATGAGTGCAGGAACGTTAGCACTTTTTATACATAGTCCCCCATGTAAATAATCTGAAATAAAATATTTAAGAAGAAATAAATTCAATTTTATTTATAGTGTCATATCATAACAGAAGTTATCTCAGGACACTTTTCATATAGAGCAGCTCTAGACTGATTTACAGAGACCCAACACCCCCTCATGAGCAAGCAGTGCACAGCAACAACAGGAGCTAATTTGTGTGTGTGTACAGGCTGTGTGTGTGTTTGTGTGTGTCTGACTGCTCCGAGAGCACACAGACCCAGGCCTGTCTGTGTCCTTCTCCGTTTAGACACAACGGACAAATATGTGGATAATAAAGTCATTTTAAAAGCACAATCACAAACAGTAGTGATACTTTCTAATAAATATAGTGGATGTCATCATGTGGGGGTAAAAATCAGAGAAATGTAAACTCCAGGAGAACAGCAGGGAGAGAGGCAGGAAAATCAAAAGGCTTGGCACACAGGGGATGCATACTTGATCATTTATCACAATCAGATCATTTAGATTATGTATAATATGTGTTTTACATGGTTTATAATATATTATCACTGTGTTTTCTTGCCAGATTTGCTCGCGGCATGCAGAAAAAATAGACCTGAGGGTGAAGCAATTGCTCCAGATCGCGAGCCGTTCGCGGCGTGTGCCATGTAAACCGGCACAACTACTTAACATGGGCACCGAACAGAGCTCCCCGGTACTTCGCAGCAAATCGCAGCGGTTCCGCGCCTAATGTAAACCAGGCCTTAGACAGCCAAGAATACTGCACGTCATTTGCGTTGGCTTTGTCCTGCTGTAAAATCACTGTATATATGAAAATGACAGTTCCCACTATATTCATCCAACATGGATGTGAATTTACTTCAACACCCTTAAAGCTGCAAGCCATCAAATCCAGTGTGCTAAAATACAGAGCCAACACAATAAAATCGGTGTACTTTTAATTTTATAGGCCTTTTTCACAGCAGACATTTTGACTTATCATAGGAGGAAAAGCACATGTGTTACTAATAACGTTAACAATGTCTCTGTTCGTAAGCCATGACAGTTTGAGAGTGAGCCATGATCCTAAAACTGAAGCAGCTAAATGGAATTCAGCCATCATTCATTTTATTCTTTACACCTGTGCTTTTAATACTGTCAACGGCCTATTGACACTTTGTACCAAAAAGATTGTAAACACATTTTACATGAGGATTAAAAACGATTTGTTTGGAACAGTTAAATGTAAGGAATGCACAATATGGCTTTTTTCAGCCGATACTGATAACTGATAAATAGCTGCTTCTCTTGGCCATATGATAACAGATAATTTCACATTTTTGGAGAAAAAAAAAAGTTCTTAAGTTGTAGTTTATGCACACCTGAGGGTAAGACAGATGTTTAAATATTCCACAGCTCTGACCTAACCAAATCTAACTGACATCACTGTTGTTAACAACAAAAACAAAGAACAGTTCTAACTCTTCAAATGTTGTTTTTTTTCTACTAAAGTACATCAAAAAACTTCAGAACCATAATTTGGTTCTTATAGAGCATTTTGCCTAAGAATTCAAATTAAATGCTTTGACATAATCTATCAAATCAAACATGTCAATGTATGTTTCTCATGTTATCCTAAAGCTGGATAATATAAGTAAATCTTAGGTATACTTAAGGAATTGTGTATTTCATTACAAATGACCTCAATGTTGATTAATCCTGCTGGCATTACATGCACTGTACCATTTCTTCCCTAGTTTCTGTGCCCTTTGATCATATAAGCCGCACTGCACAAATACACTCTATACTTTCATCTTTTCTGGCAATTTTACAGCAGGACAATTTGTAATTTCTCAAACTATTATTATATTGCCTCGCCTCTGTCATGAGCTGACTTCTGTCTCACATGATGACTGTTCAGTGGCTTTACCATGCACCAGTCTTTGTTTTTAGCGACTATAAATCTCCCCCACAGCAGATGTTGTGATGTCATAGCAGGACAGGTGTAGTAAATAACATGTAATGACAGCTCTGTTCCATGTTAACATGCGCCAGTAAGCCATGCCAGTGAGACTGCGTGCACAAAAAACAAAGCCAGAGAACTGGCCCACCTATACGGAGTGCAGCCATTATTAATGTTATTAGTTACACCTGCGTTCGACAAGTCCAAAAAAATGTGCGCTGCGAGTAAAGTCTATTGGCAACGAGACTCAATTTGTGCTTTATTACAGGCAGATGCAGTGAAAAGGTCAACCAGTTCAGCCACTGATAAACAAAGACTCTCCTACAATGCAAGTCACACTCGGATTAACAAATTGGCAACAATACTAGCAGTTCATTTAGGGGGACACTCTGTCCAAGTCCCTCTCATCCGCACTGGAAGATAATGAGAGGGAGGCCTGCTGCCGTGTTATTCACTCATTTGGCACGGAGCCGGTGTGGTTGAATCCAGCGAAGGGCAGCTAAACTGTCACCGCGCTGAGTCGAGCGGAGAGACGTCCCCCATCTCTTCAACTAATTCTCAAAGACTGGTAATTACTATTTAAAGCCTCGAGCGAGTTGAGAACTGCCTGAGTGAGGGAGAGGGGAGGACAATGTTGTTTCATCACCTCATGAAAATGAGAGAAACTGCAGCTTTCATCGCCATGGTTGCCAGTGGGTAGAAATTTGGCAGCCACAGTTGCCTCTCTGGTGGAAAGCAACAGAGCTTATTCAAGTTCTCCATCCATGGTTCTCTCATTACCACTGTCAGAGAAATGTCTCTGATTATTAGGATATTAAGATATATAATGCTAATTATGAAAGTATGTGTCATCGTGATATTAGTTTGTTATCAAGAGGACTCTGTCTTTCTTTATTCTGTGTATTCTGTGTATTTCGTTTTTTTCCGAAACAGTATAACTTTTTTCTCGAAACGTTACAACTTTTTTTCTCATAAAATTCTGACTTTTTTTTCTCAAAACATTCTGACTTTTTTGAAGAAACTAATATTTTTATTGCATCACAGATTGTAGTAAACTGCAGTCAATTTGTGAGGATATTCACGATTACCCCGATAATGGAAATTCACCACGATCAGCTTATTGTGAGTGCTTTTTTTTATCGCGACCCATGATAAAAATCAATTATTGTCCCCATGATAAAATCAATTATTGTCCCATCCTTAGTCTGAACTGTATCTCTGCACGATGTAACAAACCCTTCTCTGATCAGATCTGTGTTTTATTAAACTTATATTCATGCAACTCATGTATTTTTCTCCATCAACCATAAATTGCTCCCAAAGCGTGGGAGCGTGTTTGTCAACCATACGGGATTAGCTGTTAATGTGTAGACAGCAGGACACTCCTGCATTATATGGATCCATGTGAGACGGGTTTCAGATTCCAACAACAGATGAGCCAATTAGATTAGCCTGGACTTAGCACGCAGAGCACACCGGATGATCCCTGACTAGTCAGCACTTAAGTCACTGTGAGACGGCGAGAGAGGATTTCTCAGCGACCCACCTGCCAGATGATCATGAACAGATAGACGCCCATCACTCGCTGCAGAGAAGACTTTGGGTCAAGCCAGCGTACGTAGGTCCAGCTCGCGGGGGTGAACTGTAACGCGGCTCGTTTGATCTTCCCTGTGGTGGTGTGGATGTCCCTGGATGGGAAACACGCGAGAAGGATTACAAAAGACTTGCAGATAGATTTACAATAAGTATTACGTTAGTACAGTGGACAAAGCCGGATGAAAGTAATGCCATCGCATTAATCATTCACGTCCACTCTGCCATGATGAACTCCTGAGATCAGATTTCAAAACATTTTATGCATCTTAAGATGGTATCTCAAATGCCTTCTGGTGTATTCGATAGACCTTACTCATATGAATTTACACGTCTTACTTATTCAGATCTACTTAAATATTACACACAAGTTTCACTTTTATAACATGGATAAAGGTTATTAATGTAATTAAATACAGTAAAGCTATCTTTCATTGGGCTCACAATAAAAGAAAATCTTGAATCTACATAATAAAGTATAAAGTCCCAAAAATAAAGAATAAATAACTATATGAAAATGCTTTAGCTTGTCATAACATCCTTTAACCCTCTGAAGCCCAAAACTCACCAGCGGGTTTGAAAACCATGTTTTCTTTTTTTTTTTTTTTTTTGTCGCCAAAATTACACCATTTATCACAGCAAGAAACTGTGAAAACTTTATCGTCAGATTTGTCAAGTTTTCTACAGTTCTTGAATGAATCGTGTTATGAATGCGTCCGTCAGGAAAAATAACCAAATCTATGCTGAAAATAGTGATATTTAATCTAAATCACTTTATTCTATGTCTCATTTAAGATTTTGCCAAAAATAAACTGTTTGCACAAACCAGATCTTGTAAACATAAAAAAAAATTTTATTTTTTTTTTATTTTTTTACAAATACTTCAATTCTATGCTCCTCAGTGCAACAGTCACATGACAAAAAAACTTCGACTGCACTGCAGGGTGTTTACACAGAACAGAGGACAAGAGAGGTTGTAAGTAGAGGTCATAAAAATGTAAATAATTCAATATGTAGGCCTACAGCACTTGGAAACGTATATACAGATTTGATTTCTTGAATTTTTGTCAAATAAATCAAAGAAATTCAATTTGTGCTTTGGTTTATGGCATTATAACTGTGTTGTACTACACAAATGAACACTATACTTCTGGCCATGATTGTGGTGTTTCCATAGAGGTGCAGGATTTCATATTGCAGTGAAAAATGAGGTCACGGTGAGTAAAATGTGACAGGAGCAGAAAACACCCGGCTTGGTGTTCAGAGGGTTAACAAATCCAACAGACTAACAATGAACACAAAACTGGATACTGTTACTTGTAGTTAATTTCCAGACTGCAAGTTCATACTTAATACTGGCCCAGTGGTAGGTCCTCATCTCCAAAAAGCGGCAGACAGTCATGCCAAGCCAGATGCCTCCTCCATTGCACAGCAGAATGTCCAGAATCACCTGGTCCCACCAGCACTCAGCAAAGTTAGGCAGCAGATGCATGAAGAATAGCTGAATGGGAGATTAAGAGGCTATGAGAGTCTTCATTACATCTAAAAATCTGTTTACTTTTCAGCCTACAATAATATTTAAAACATGTGTTATATTAAATGATTGAGAATGGCCAAAACCCATCAATTTCCACACACCATCACCAGCTTAGTTAATCTTAAAGGTATACTAAAAGTATAAACACATACAAAAGTAATCCTTCTCAATCATCACTTATGAGCCACTAGAAGTGTGCAGTGGTGTCTGTATCTGCAGAGACTCTGCCTTCTGCCTGTATTTTCATATTTTCTTCTTATTTTGCTGTGTGAGATGTTTCTGGGCGGCAGCCTTTGGGCACGAAGCTACGAAAATAGCGGATACGGTGCCAAAAAAAATGCAAATATAGCGAGGCGAAATGCCAAGCAGAGAAAGCTCATTTGAAAACGAGTGAATTTGAGGTTTGCTTTGACATTTGTTGAGCCGGAAGAATGGGATAAGTTTGAATGTTGTGTTTACAAACCAATAAGCGACAATTCCTGCATAGTATACCTTTAAGAATTCTCCATTATGTAGAGACAAGAGGGAGAGAGAGGCCGCCAGAGAGAAAGTGATGCAACAGGATGCTACGGGATGTTGAGTGTGTGATAACCTCGTCTGGCGTGAGCTTCCTTACCTCGGTGAGCTCCCAGGTAATACTGATGGTCCAGCAGAGGCCATAGCTTCGAATGAGCAGGGCCTTCATACCCCAGCCCCAGAAATGGCTGAATGCAAAAATGTCAAAATGACTCAGGATTCTCTCCCAGGTAATGACATGGCAGTTTACAGCGTACTCCTGCAGAGAGCAGCACAGATAGCCTTATTACAATGATTGATAATCCCCCAGCAGGGAACACAAATGGTGCATGTAAATCAATAGAGATTATTTTCTGTGTAAGCCTCCATCACTCACCATTATGTCTGCCTCTCTCTTGGCATAACGCAGGTTTGGGTCCAACCAATACATTAGCTGCTTCACCTGCTGCCAGTTGAGGAAGATGATTAAAACCAGGAACAGGAAGTAGAGGACACTCAGACCTGAACAGCAGAGAGGCACAACATTAGGACGGGAAATCTAAGGTCCATACAAAAAACAGTTTTTACCCTCTGATTTTTTTTTAGCAAATACTCACCAAAAACTATTCGCCATATTGCTGGATGCGGTCTGGTGAATGGACCTAAAGTAAGACACATAAAGATACGATGTCAAAGATATAATCTACAATAAGCGATGGAATGGGCACAAGTCTGTTTTTCTTTGTATTATTTATTGTTTCACACTTACTGTTCATAACCCTGGACACTTTCGTTTCCTTGTTCACCTCAGGATTCAAATTTTGTTTACCCAGTATATATATATATATATATATATATATATATACACACACACACACAATATATCACAATGAGTTTCTCTCTTGTTCTAACTAAGAGTGACATGTACTGTAAAGCAGTCAGTCGTATGTTAGCACAGTAAATAATAATGTTTGTGGAGCACATCCCGGCTAACTGTTAATTACAGTTGGCTGTGCAAACACACTCGACTAAATGAATATAATAACTTCAGGATCCGTTTTTGCTCACCATTAGGAAATGCCAAAACACTGATGACAAGGAAGAAGGAGATGACCAGGATGAGCCCCACCCAGAGATTACTGTCGGGATTTCCATCATCTCTGCAGGCAGGGTAAACAGAAATTTCCCAAACAAACAGTTAATATCACCAGTCATACTGTGGTATATGTTGAACAGGCCGTTTTAAAAATAATCTATGCTTTTTTTTATTTTTTTTAGTTATAACAATGTACAAGCAGTCATATGAGCTCATTTAACAAGAAAGGAAAAATAATACCAACATTAGTAAGTAATAATAATAATAATAATAATAATAATAATAATAATACATATTATGAATTATTTTGTTGTCAGACAAACATCTCCGAGTAAATTGTAGCTACTGACATGCATTTCTTATTTGTTAGAAATGTAAAAGACACAAAATAACATTCGATTTCAATTAAAAACAACTTAAAAGATGGGGTTGAATTAAGAAATGTAGCTTTATGAATATGACATGTCCCTAACAAGATACAAAAAAAGTCATCAATAGTACATAAATTGCCATCATCACATCAAAATAAGAGATAACATTTTTACCTCCAATAATGTATTGTTTTGCACAATACATCTGTCAACACCTTTCCAAAATGTTATACAATATGTCCAAACATAAAACAGATGAATTATACTTTCTTGTTCAGTCTTGCAGAAAGTCAACATCTGTGCTAAAAATTTTTAATATGCATGTTTGTTGGATATATTTTGTGTAATATTTACAAGTAGCCTGTGCTACCCCCCACAGCTGTAGTGATGTGAATGTGCCTCCCACATCTTCCAGTTTCATACAGAAGACATGAGGGTTTGCATTATTTTATAGTTGTAGGGGAAAATGTGGTTTATAAAGCAGATAACGCTGTAAATGTAACCTGTCCTTGCTAGTTACATTGCATCCAATGCCAGCAGCACAAGAAACAGTGCTCATCACTGGACTAACGTTATATAACACAACATTTCTTTTTTATTAGCTTAGGTTGACGATTGATGGCAGCGAGATTTATGCGTCATCACTGAGAAAGTTATTCCAGTGCCTTCATATGGATGTAAAGTTTATTTCAGTGAGAAAATCCATTTGAAATAGCAGCTAACAGCTAGCTGTGTACCTGGCTCTATCAGAGCATCACTGCTGCCGTTAGCCAACTGTTAGCTAGCTAAGCTAACCCAGCAAGCTAACTAACGTTAGCTGTGGACGACTTACCTTGTGAACGCAAAATACATCAAACTGAGCACCGTGCATGTCAACAGAGTTATCGTGTGCGGCCTGTAGAAAAACTCTATCGTGATATCCTCAACCTGCTGCTCGTTTATCATTCGGAAATGCATTCTGTAATTCACATCATCCTTGCTCAAGGTGTGGGATCCGCTGTACACGGACGCCATAGCAGGACGCAGCAGCAGCAGCAGCTCCTCACAGCAGCATGAGAAAGTGATCCAGCACCAAAACTGCTGCCACAGACAGGAAATGGTTAAAATAAATATATACGATTACATATCATGCTAAACAGCGTCCACGGTAGATGTGACAGCTGAGCAGAATAAGCAACAGAGGGTTAAAAAAAAAAAAGGGAAGACAGTTTAAGAGAAATTGTTCACTTTTGATTGTGATTGGTGTTCATGTTTGTAGGGAGTGTCCCAAAGCGGAAGAGTTCACACTCCTTCATCATGTGCTGACTGCTTTTAGCGTGACCTCCATGCACATGCAAGGACTTTAAAGCATGACACATGAACAGAGGTTGACTTCTTCATCTACTAAATCAATTAAGCATTTTAGACAGTGACCTCCTGAATTCATATTTCTTTTTAAAAGTATGTAAGCCTACAGGTTTTGGGAACTTGAATATAGTTGCAACAGTACAGTACAGTTAGGCTATTTAAATGCCAAATGAATGTGTTTCCTATAGAATACATCCTTCACTGAAAGGTGAATTTACTTCACTTGATTTTTGTGTGTTTATTGCCCTCGTGTGGCCGCTCGTGGCATCACAAGTCACTGAAACAAAACAAATAAAAACAGCCTCAGCTCCTATCAGGGGTCCCTATCATCAAGGGGCAGAGCAGGGGATAGGGGCCCCAAATGTTTTCTCAAAAGCCCCAGATATTTTAGGTTTTGAATAGGCTATATACACTACTGTCAACTTTGTGAAATTTTCCTCTCAGGCTCTCTGAGCTGACCAGCAAATCAATGGAGCAAAAGTTCTATGACTGGGGGAAATATCACCATCTGCCATGGTGCCATGTGGCTCATAGCCCCCATCGTTGCTGCGCCTGCCGCCGTGGATTACCAACACCAAATGCAGATGGAGCATGATGGTGACCAAATGCAGATGGACACCGTGGTGGCCTGTCGCCGTGGATTACTGCTGCTGATATTACACCAACACCAAATGCAGATGGAGCCTGAGAGCCTGAAATTTCTTTTCTTTTTTTTCTTTCTATTAAAGGCAGTTTTTTTCTCACCACTGCCGCTACCCCATTGACTTTGAAAATAATTTAGTGTGTTGTAGACTTGCTCTATATGAAAAGTGTCCTGAGATAACTTTTATTATGACATGACATCCTAGCACTGCCATGGGGAGTTGTTCTATGCTACTACTAACCTACTATAGGGGAGCGTGCCCCCTCGGACCCACAGGTCTGGGCTAAGCTCTGGATGTCTACAACGTCCCTGCAGTAAGAATCGACATGGCCACCAATATAGATAAACAATAAATAATAAAGATTTACTGTTAATGTTATTTCTGGTTGTTTCGGAAACAAGTGCAGAGAGAATTTACATATGATCTCCCCACTTTCTGTAGATGAAGCATAAGGGTGACCTGTATATACCAGGAATATATACACAAAAAGAATTATGAGCAATTAGGTTGCAAAAAAGCATGTTTCGTAGTACCACTAACCCCTAATCTAAATTAGCTGCACCGTTTTGGAAATGTGTTTACATATTGTCTAACACGGCAAATATTTATTTTTTGGGTTGTAGCACATCATGTAAAACCTGACTCATCTCTCTGGGAATACACTGTTGTTTTCTCCACTTGATCATTGTATCTTATGAATGCATAGAACATTTCATTTGTAGTTTGTAGCAATCACAGCAAAATGTGTTAAATTATTTTTCTAACTGATACCAAATGCATGTTTAATGTATTACTTTGGCAGTCATTTGCATATGCTGCTGATCTTAAAACCATTTTTAGCTGTTATCATTGTCCTAAATAGAGAATATGTTGCAGATCCACAAGAAGACAAATGAAGCACAAAAAAACAAAAATAATCAACATTCTTTAAGTGATTCAGAACAGAATAAAAGCAAGCAATTATTACAATATAAAGCATTTTAAAATATGATCTAAACTTTCAGAAGTTGAGACAATACAATGGTAATTACAAAGGAAATTCTGGAGTGGAAAAACACTGTAAAATTATTTTTATTTTTATTGATGGCCATGAATTAAACTATACAATACAAACAGGTGTACACAAACAAAATAATAATCTATATCCAAGAAGGGGTTCATTCACATGCTTGCATATTTTTCAACTACTTCTGAAATGAAAACAATATAATTTCACATTCTTTGCATACTGAAGGGTATATGACACTAGGCTGTTATGCACTTTTGATACAATAAGGAATTTAAAGGTACCATATAAATGGATGGTTGGTTGTTGTCTTGTTGAGCTCCGAGCCTTCAGTCTCCTTGTTTCAGCAGTATGATGGGCTGTGGGTAAAAAAACATAATGGCCACTATTAGTTGCAAATGATCTTCCTCTCCTTACAATGTAGCTGCTGTGTGTATAAAGGAAATGACATACCAAAGTGTTGAAATGTGTTCTGCATACAGCTTTACTCAGCCTGTAGATCAAGGAAAGGGATATTAACTTTTCAACAACCAGCAGACTCATAATCAGTCCCTTCGTTCCCTCGTGGACCTGCTGAGACAGAGGAGGATGTGAACACACATTTGCTTTGCTTTGCTTTTCAGAGAGGTCAATGCTGTTTTTCTTTACCGTGTGATTATGTGAGCTATCTTCTGCCGAAACTGGAAACTTGACCACGCAGAGACAAACTGCTGCAATTGACCAGAAGAAGCTGACGATGTTCAGGGAGAATGACAGCTTCGTCTGGATGGTGGGGGGGAAAAAAGCATAAATAATGCAGGTGTTACTGAAAATCATTAGGAACAACAACAACAACAAAAAACTGTTATGATTTTGTGTTTTTAATTATCAGATATAATTATTAAATTTCACAAATCCAAATTTCTTGATTACAATCATTCACTTATTGGTCCAAGTTTAAAGAAAATTACTTAAAAACAACAATTCAAAGTGGATGGCAAACATAATTAAAACTTCACTCCTCACTTCAAGTCCTTTTAATTTCTCTTCTGCTTCTACTGCGGATGTCAAATACGATGTTAACTTTAAATACTATTATACTATATCACTAGGTTTTACTTATTCTTCAAATCCAGTCACTTTTTAGACTCTGAATCCATGTTTTGAAGGCATTCTCCAATGCCATATTTCATTTTTCAGAGATAAAAATGTGGGTAGGGATTACCATATATAAATCTAAATCTGTTACTTTGGTTAAAAGGAGTAAAGGATTTTTAAAGAAGTTTGGACAAAAATGTGGTCAGAAGCATAACATAATAATTTAAAAAACAATCTATTATTTAAAGCATTACAAATATTATACCACTATATCCAGAATCATACTATCCAGTCAGCACATGCCACTATTTCTTTTCTTTTTTTTTTTTAAATCAAGGGATTAATTAATTTTTAACTTACCACATGCATGTTTGGAGATTGTCCAGCTGCATAGGTCAGCATACCACAGACCACAAACTAAGATATTGATAAAACAAATCATTATACACAGAAATACAATATTTAATATTGTGGAAAATCAAAGGAATACACAATAAGATACAATAAAATAAAATAAACTTTACTGACTGCGTGTAAGGAAGTGAAATGTCACAGAAGCAAAAGGAAGTACAAGAACATATTATACTGTTCCCTATTAAACAATAACTAAATAGCAATGGAGATGTCTAAAGAACTGGTTTCTAATTGTATTTTCACATACATTATCTAGAGTGGTACCTTAAATATGCAAGTGAATTACATTTGTAGTTTTGTAATTGTATTTACCAGAACACTGGGTAGAGTGTAGATCCTGGTGAAGTCTTCTGTCTGAGTAAAAATCAGACCGAGCGTGAGAATAAACACACCAGCGATGGCCTGGGCTGCCTAATAAAGAAAGAGAAAAAATACTGCATTTACAATGCTGCATGTTTTGTGTGTTAAAGTTAAAGTATAAGGCAAGGAAATAGTATGTGATACATGTGAAAGAAAGAACTTACTCCCAGAGGTTTGGGTTTTCCTCTAACAACGAAGACCTTGTAGGAATCTCTGTACACACACTGAAACGTCTCGGGCATCAGTCGTCCTCCCTGTCCAATGTCTCTCAGACTCCCAATGGGAATGGTGATGATCATTGAGTCATCACATGCAAAAGTCTTGTTCATCCTCCTGTGATCGAAGAAGAAAGAAGAATGTTAAAGCAGTTTTTATCACTGTGACGATGAAGGATTGAGGATGAGGATTTCAGTAACATACCTTCTTTTTATTCTCTTATCTCGATTCAGACTTGAAATTCTCTGCTTTGTCAAAATGAGTTTGACAAGGAAATGACCTGGCACGCCAATTGTCTTGTCTTTCACTCCCCCCCCCTCTTTCTCTCTCTCTCTCTCACACTCACACTCACACACTCACACACTCACACTCACACACTCACACACACACACACT
>JAOVVB010107630.1:0-12870 GCA_028570985.1 Heterobranchus longifilis | reverse complement strand
TTCTCACAGACCAAGATGCTTTTACTCACACAGCAGAGGCAGATCTCCCAGAAACCTCATCTACCCTCCAGTACTGTTTCATTGCCCTGCACTGGTGGTAGGTGCACAGTAAAAACAGAAGTGTTAATTTAACTCCTAAAGAGTTGAATTTGACTCTGTTTCAGATAACATTTGGTCCCACTCGAAATCAGTGTAAAATTTACTCTTTGGTCAGTGTCAAGTTTTTAGAGTTAATTCTACTCAATATTGAGTAAAAAATAACAATGAATTGTGTAAAAGTATTTAACACTGTAGTTTAATCACACTGTTAAGAGTAATATGATTACACAGTATAGAGTTAATTTATCTACAATTTTACTTAAAAAATGACACTTTAAGTGTAATGTTTACTTTATTTCTCTACAGTGTTTTAAAATATATATAAATCATAAGATGCATTGTTACTGAATTATATAGAACTATCAATACTATCCAAATAAAAACAAGCACAATAACACTAGATCACAGAACTCACAATTTATTGTGAAAAAGCATTTCAATGTTGAATTGAGTTGAACATTGAATTTACAATGCCTTGTATCTGACAGAAACATGTATAACAATGTTTTTTTACAAACATTTTTCTCTTACCAGAGAAAGCAATATGGCACGACAAGGAGAGTTGTGTCAGTCCCTCCATATGACATTTGTATGTCAAAAGGCCTAGGGTAATGCAGGTTGTCGACATGAAAAAAAACCAAATCCTGCTTTGATCTGATCACCTCATATGCGTGGAAATGTTCTTGAAAAGTTTCTGTAACTAAAGGCACTGTGAGTAGCAACAGTTTTTCACACATTATCAGAACTGACTCAATTTGAAAAAACACGGGCACTTCAGATTCAACTTTGCCACAGATAACCAAGTTTGGCCGATAAATAAACCCATTATGTTTCGCCCATTTAACCTTCATAACCTGAATGCTACTAGCCACTTGCATTGCCATAGCAATTTCAGAACCTCCTCTTACCATATTTAAAGACACCATTTTTCCTGGACCAATATCTAACCGACTAAAAGTTGTTGAACTTCGCCAACTGTGTGCCATATGAATCTGATGCTTTTTTGCAAGCGTTTTAGTAATATTTTTAAATGATTTAAGCTGTTTTTTGAAAAAATTATGCTTGCCTTCATACCTCATACACCAACTATGAAGGACAGGCCCAATTTTCTGAATGCAGCGGGGATAGTGGATAAGAAAATGGTGCTTTGGTAAAAGGTTTTTCTGAGGGTACAACTTCTTAAACAGTGTGTGGTGATCCACAATTAAATGTTTTAAATATACACATAAACCTTGAGATAACATGGGCGAGAATATAATGTTTATTATTTGAAGTAATAAAAGAAGCAGGCCCCAGTGTTGGTCAGTAGAAGTTACTAAATCTCCAAAGATAAGAGGAACATTCCGAAGTAAGCACCAGGACTGAACTGCATTCAGTCCCAGATCATTAGATCCTTCAGCTAAATTAACAGATACAGGCCTGTTGTTTCTCTCCATGAAACCATAATCAAAACTTTGTATTCTTGAATGTATTTCTGCTGATGTAACATGTTTTTCCTTCAAATACAGAAATAATAACTTCAATTCGTACTGGCCCACCCCTTCTAACACATCATGCATCACATCAACTGAAAAGTTCTCTGTTGTGTGAAAATACTCCAATGAATTTAATATGCATGACCTTTTCACACCAAAAACGTATGGAAGGGATGGATTACAAGCCATTTCTTGACAGTGAGCAGTGTGTATGTATTTGGTGCGCAAAACTACTTTGGAAGAATCTTCAGAGAATTCTGTCTGAAAGTCCTCCTTTTCTGCTAAACAGAACCTGCAACAGTACCTTGCACTGAAAGACTCCACCAGTCCAAACAAACTATGTAAACCCAAATTATCACCAGTAACCTGTACTACAGTGCCACGAACATAACCATTGTATAATGGAATCTCAATACCATCACTCTCTAACACTTTAATGTCTCGAACAATGGGAGCAAAAATTTCACTAAAACCATACCGTTTAACATCTTGAGTATGAAATAAGGCGCACAGGTGTATGTTAGCCAAGAAAGAATTCCATTTTGGAGAGAAGTTTCTTAAAGTAAAATATACTCCACCCAATTTATGAATACCTCGCTTAGGACCCAGAGGGTTGGCGACCTCAAAATCATCATAGAACATCTGGATCTGTATTGTCTGCTTCTCAGTTGAGAACAGGGGGTGACTTTTAAAAAAAGATCCATCACAAATATCTCTCAGTCTAGAGTCGCTAGTAGCTGAGCTTTGCAACATTTCTGCAACATACTGACTTTTAAATATTGACTGCAGTGTAGATAAAATTGGAATATACATGAATTTATCTTGAACTACTACCTGATCATATGTTCCAGTCTTTTTATTTCGTCTTGTGTCAAATCTTGAACCAATCACACATTCAACTGGTTCTACTATTTCCCACTTGTCAGTCATAAATTTGGATCTCTTGTATTCCGAATTTAGAATTGTGAAAGGATTCTCTAACCCCTCAAAACATGCCTCAACTTTCTTGCACATTTCCGTTTCTCTTTCATTACTAAATACATCTTTTATCACTGTCTCTTTAGCATGCTCATGGATATCTTGAACGATCTCTTCCATGGAAATCACTACAGAATTCAGTGTACTTTGACCAACACCTGCTGCCTTTAGATCAGAAATTACAGCTGAACAACTATTTACAATGTATGGCGAAGATAACTGTGACTCGGCCTCTAAATATTCAGTCGACTCTTCAACATGAGAAACATTACCTGTATTGACGGTACTTTGAGGATATGAATGATCATAATCTACAGAATCAACTAAACTGCTTCCATGGCACTTATTAAGATGCTTTCTTAAACCAGAAAAACTACCAAAAGAACGTGAGCATCCTTCTTGACCACACTTCAGAAAAAGAGTCCTGCCTGTAAATAGCCCATGAATTACCTTAAAGTGTTTAACAAGGTTGTTTGGACTTCCATGGTCACTTTTGCAAAGAAAACACTTCATCGTTTTATCTCAACTAATGCACCATTCTTGCTCGCAACTCTGCAACTCTAGGAGTCTCCTTTGTTTCCCCCATGTCGATGTTATAAATGGTTGTTTGCACAAAAGTGAAAAAGCTGCTCAGAGAAAAACTGTATGACGTACCAAAGACGTAATGGGCTTTAAAGAGTTCGTCAAAAACTCCAACTGAACCTGTTGCCTTGCATGGAAGTGCATGCTTGTCAACCACAATGAAGTATGAGTGAATGGTGCTCTGTGTGGATCCCTGGGCGAGAAGGTAGGGCTGACTGCTTTGGGTGATGTTATCTAGATGTTGCTGCACACTGGTTCCAACCTACATCAAAGCACATTCAACAGAATTTTTAGGTGACTAACTTCTGACAATAGATCAGATCACCTTAAACTGTGCACAAGATTAAGGTTCCAGGATTAAAACATTCCAGGATTAAAACATTCCATGGTGACCAACGGTTTGAGGGTTCAAATGAGGGGTCAAATGTCCAAAAGTATATAATGTTTTTATTTATTTTGAAAACGACAGATTGTTTTGCTAGATAAGAACCTTATTTCTCTGATGGGATTGTGTCAAGTCTTTGAAGCAGTATTGAGACAGACTTTGAACCCTCATTTGAACCCTCAAACCGTTGGTCACCATGGAAGTCCATTATATGGAGACAAATCCTGGAATGTTTTCCGCAAAAACCTTAATTTCTTTTCGACCGAAGAAAGAAAGACATGGACCTCTTGGATGACATGGGGGTTAGTAAATAATCAGCAAAACAATTTTTATAAGTGAACTAATCCTTTAAGCATACCTTTTGAAATCTGATGAGCTGATCTACAGCTTGATATGCAGACAGCTTTCCCGGCCTCTTTCTACCTTGTGCAGATGGTGGTAGCAAATGTAGCAGCAGCAAGATGGCGGACATGTCACTGTCCCAGCCTACAAATAAGTACATTAGAACCTGGTTAACATTATGCCATGGCATAGTATTCAAATTGACAACTTGCACCATTACGAAAATGTACACTACACACCTACATTAAAAAGTAAAACAGTTCCATTCATACCATTCTCAACTTCAGCAGCTGACTCAGCATTGTGGATCAAATCCAAGAGCTCTGTGGTGGGTACAAGTCCGTGACTTTCCTTTATTACTTTTGCTTTGAAAGTGGTTGGCCACTTCTCCAAGAATTTGTTGGCCGTGGTCTCACCAAACATAAGTCTGAAATCTTGTTCTATCTGCAATGTAACACACACAGACAGAAGTGATGAGTGATGCCTAATGCTACATTGGATATTTTGGTGATGCAGTGAATTAAGATGTCATACCAGTCCTGGTGTGTCCAGAAATCGTGGGAAGACCAAGAAGACATCTGATGATTTGGCTTCATCGTTGACCATTGCTTGCCGATATATGAAGGTCATTTCCATCTTCTCGCGGACAGTCTTTTCATCAGCAGAGTGTCTCAAAACAGAAATAGCTGCTTCCACATCCTCATCAGATGGCGGAAGGGCTGAAGGGCTGACGGGCTGACGACCACGGCCTGGCCCACCAACTTAAGAAAAAATACAATGTTAAGAACTGATTTCTGTACAATTCACAGGTCACCACTATAATCACATCACTGATCAGTAAACATACCTTTAGGAGATTTGCTGACTGAGGCACCTCTCTCCTCTGCTGTTTTTCTTTGTATGGTCTTCAATCGCCATGCAAGGTATCCCGAACCACTCTCCGGATCGTAGTAATGTTCCTATGTGATTATAAATAAATTATAAATGAGTACTATTAACATTTCAAAGAGTGAATATGTGCATAATGTTGCAATAACCCATTTACTTACATATCCATGCTGTGAGTATGGGTCTTCTAGATAGGGAAACAAAGCTACTATCCCCTGTGCATACATCACTCTGACACTTTTGGGGGGGGATGTCCTAGCATATGAATTCAAATTTAACATCACACTCAACTGACATTGCACAACACAATTTACATAATTAATAACTGTACAACAATAACAATGTTTCTTTACAGCCCATCTATATGCTTAATGCTTACCCATGTGTTTCTGTCATCTCAGCAGCAAGTATGTTAATCATCTGTCTTCTGGTGGTATCTGTCAGAGATTTGGTTTTTCCATACTCTTGCATAATGCGTTCACCACCAGGCTTTGATGTTAGTATTTTTTCAATCAACTATAGGTGGAATAAAATGTGCTTTCCGTTATTGTAAAACCATATGTAATGCTGAAAAAAAAAAGCTATCTAAAGAACACTTCCCATGGTGAAACAACATTCAGATTGGACTTAACAGCAATTTCCACCACTTACCGCTTTTGCCTCATAGTTTATGTGACATGGCCTTTTAGGCTGGCTTCCTTCGGCAGCAGCTATTTCTTCAACAGGGTCACACATCGTGAAATTCAGGATGACGGTGTCATCAGATGTACCCGAGCATGATGATGATTGAGAGGCACCTGTTCATTATGAAATTTGTACAAAACATAGAAACATATTACAAGAAACAGTTATTTTTAAAACAATAAATGTTCTCATTCCGGCCTTTGAACTAAACAAACTAATTTGTGAATTGTCTGAATGAATACCAAGTCCTCCATTGCCCAGCATGATTCTGAAAGTTCCAGGTGACTCCTTCACTATTTCTTCAAAAACCTCTGTGTCAACTTCTGTGTCTGACTGGTCATACACCTTAATGTCTGGCTGCCTGCTTTCTGGTATGTTGAATTTTAGACACGCTGTTTAAAAAAAATAAAATAAAAAAACATGCATTCCCTCACAAGAATCAAAGGTCATATTTAAGTTTGCCTCATGTATTCACAAAATGATGAAAGACAAGTATCTGCACCCAATTTTATGTAACTGAAAATATAAAGCACAGCAGAAATGATTAGCTAGATATCATAACATAATAGGTGCTGTATCATTGGGTGATATTGCTTTAACCTAATGACCCACCTTCTTTCAAGAAAGCATCCAATGTCAGCTCAGACAGCTTGACATATTTCTGCTCTTCCCCGAATTGAACACGCAACAGCATTTTGCCCCTGTTAACAAAAAAATATATATTCAAAATCATAATTTAGGGCTGGTTCAACTAAGAATTATCTATCCATTTCTCTCAGTAGTGGCAATGCACTATGCATTACTTAGATGTTACACTGCAATTACAAAGAGTGGCTGAAGTTATGCTGGTTGAATATAACGTTAGGCTATTTTCTGCAGCAAATGGGTTAACGTTAACTTAGGCTAGTTAAAGTTTAGAGGCACCGCGTCCCACTAGCTACCAAATAACTGTGCCAAAGTTAGCTAGCTCATTAGCTATTTTAGTTCAAACAGTAACCCGTTAAAATGGTTAAGCCATGTTAAACAAACACGTCATGCAATCAGTGATCTAGAGCTAGACCAACATCAGAATCATGCTAACATTACCAGTATAAAAAACCCAGATTAACGTTGAATGGGAAGCTAAAACAATAGATATTAAATATTTTGTTGTTATATCGACCGAGCTAACGTTATTTTACGCATAAATCATTCTGACCAAATTCATTCGTGAAAATATTGCAAGTAAGAAACACAGTTACCGATACGGATTAGCTGGTTAGTTGTATTATGACCTCAACTAATATCAGCACAACTCTAAAATTATGTAAAGTTAAAAAATACCGTTTGTGTGTTGACAACACAGGGATTATTACTTACCTAGCAATATCAGTGGCCTAACGTTACTCCAGAGCGATCTTTCTCCACCGACAAACGTGCCAATCTTCAGCACAACAGAGTGGCGGGTATTCATCACTGCTGTAGAGTTGAAATTGTCATGCGTTTCTGCAGATTTTTACACTCACTTTTAACTCCACTGATAGAGCAACTTTACTCTCCCAAATGTTGAAAATACTCTATTTGGGTTAAAATAACTTTACTCTGAAATATTAACACCCCATTTTTTACTGTGTACTGTAGTTGAAGTGCAAAAGTACTACAAGTACTTCACAAACAAAACAGTGTACTTAAACATTATTTAATTTGCTGTTGATGAAATAAATGTGCTAAGTACTGTACTAGTAACCAAAGCTATGAAATATTAAGATTTAGTAAAAGTACAAAATTTCTCTCAGAATTATGATTGGAAGAAAGTAATATGAAATTAAAATATTGAAGCGAAATATGTTATCTATGTTGTGATATGTAAGTAAAAGAAACTAAAACTGATTTTCAATAATTTTTTTGTGTCAAACATGTTATATATCTTCTCTATATATCTCTTTCACAGCACCAACACAGCTAAAGAAGAGAAGTTAGAATGGAGATAAAACAGGAGGTAAATGTCAACTTTTTAAATGTTACAGAACGTCAAAGAATGTTACTTTGATTCAAATGTGTAACCATTGAATCAAAGATAGAAATTAAAGCTTCTTCTTTGTCTTTCGGCTGTTCCCTTTCAGCGGGTGCCACAGTGAATCATCTGCTTCCATCTAACCCTATGATCTGAATCCATAAAATCGTCCATTGCCAGTGAAAACATAGGTTGACAAGAACTGGTTAGAAAATGTTTAAAATAAATAAATCTTTCATAAAATGAATTTGTCATGTCTATCATTGTCGAGAGAGAAGGCAGACGCAGATGCAGGAAAAACAAGGTCTATTTATTATGTAATTGTCCACAAAGAAACAAAGAAAAATAATGAAAATACAAGAAATGCAGGTTCTGACGCTAACTCCTCCGAGCTGGAGGCTCCCCAGGTTGGGTCTGCAGGCAGTCTGTGTTCACACATATAGGAAAACTAAACAGAGCTCCGTGGCTCTCCTCAACTTGGTAGACTCACAGTGTGTTCTTTACTTACAATGTCTCGGGCCGGAATATGACGGGGGAGTTGTAGTTTAAATGAGACAGGATTTATTTGTGCGAGAATGGTGAATGGACCGATGTATCTGGCGGTGAGTTTTCTACAAGGGAGGTTGAGGTGAAGGTCCCGTGTCGAGAGCCATACTCGATCTCCTACCTGGAGCGGTGGACTTTCCTTCGTCGTCTATCGGCAAATTTCTTAAACCTACGAACTGCCTGGGAGATCTTGGTGTGTGCTTCCTCCCATACTTTTTCCGCCTTTTTAAACCACTGATCCACCACAGGGATATCGGATGTGGATGTGGCATCCCAAGGACAAATCGGTGGTTGATGCCCTAGCACACACTGAAACTGCGTCATGCCGGTCGCGGAGTGACGTAATGAATTTTGTGCATACTCCGCCCAGATTAAACAGTCTGCCCATTCATGTTGTCGACTACTACAATATGCTCGGAGAAACCTTCCGAGCTCTTGGACAGTCCGCTCTGCTTGCCCATTTGACTCGGGGTGATAGCCTGACGTTAGGCTAACAGTGGTTCCCAAATTTGGAAGAAAGCTTTCCAGACTTTGGCGATAAATTGGGGACCAAGATCGGAAACAATATCCTCTGTTATGCCGTAGTAGCGAAACACTGTCTCGAATAGGGTTTCTGCCACCTGGAGGGCTGATGGGAGAGAGCTAAATGGGAGAAAACGACTTCCCTTAGAAAAGTGATCCACCACTACGAGAATTGTCGTGTACCTTTTTGACACCGGCAGATCCGTCACAAAGTTCACTGCGATGTGGGACCACGGTCTGTGAGGTGTTGGCAGGGGCATTAATTTCCCAACTGTCAACCAACGAGGACTCTTGGTTGCTGTGCAAGTGGCACAAGACGAAACTACTGTTTTCACGGTTTCCCGTAAATTTGGCCACCAGAACTTTGGTTCTAATAGATGGATGGTGCATGAAACGCCAGGGTGACCAGATGCCAAGCTGGTGTGAGCCTCTATCGTCACTCGCTCACGTAGTGGCTCCGGAACGTATGTTCGATTTGGAGGACAGCCCCTCGGCACGGGCTAAGACCGTGTCAATTGGGCTATCTCCGAATCGAGATCCCATACAATCGGAGCCACCACGAGTAGCGGGATAGTAGCGCCGGATAGTAGCGGGATAACGCATCCGCTTTCTTATTTCGCGAGCCGGGACGATAAGTCATAACAAAGTGGAAACGCGTGAAAAACAGTGCCCATCGGGCTTGGCGAGAGTTTAGTCTTTTTGCTTGCTGGATGTACTCCAGATTCCGGTGATCTGTGAGCACAGGAAAGGGGTATTTAGCTCCCTCTAACCAGTGCCGCCACTGCTCTAACGCTGCTTTTACTGCTAGCAGTTCACGATTACCAATATCATAATTGCGTTCGGCAGGACTTAGTTTTTGTGAAAAGAAAGCACAGGGGTGGAGTTTTTCTGGGTGGCCGTGGCGTTGTGACAGCACCGCTCCCAGCCCAACTTCCGACGCGTCGACCTCCACTAAGAATGGCTTCTCAGGGTTGGGTAATTTTAAAATAGGCGCAGAAGTGAAAGCTTGTTTGAGGCGCTGGAAAGCAACGCGTGCTTCCAGCGGGAATTCGCGTAGTCGTTGTGGTTTCCCTTTTAATAAACTTGTAAGCGGCGCTGCCAGAAGTTGGCGAACCCAAGAAAACTCTGTAGCCTTAACTGACGTGGGTTCCGGCCATTGTTGCACCACCGTTACCTTGGTTACCTCCATCTCGACACCCCGTGGTCCTATACGATAGCCTAGAAATGAAATCTCCTTTTGATGAAACTCACATTTCTCAGCCTTCGCATAGAGTCCATGTTCGCGCAGCCGACGAAGGATGGCGGTTACATGACCGACGTGCTCGGCATATGACCGCGAGTATACTAGGATATCATCCAAGTATACTATAACATAACGGTTTAACATATGTCAAAATACATCATTCATGAACCCCTGAAACACCGCAGGTGCGTTTACCAACCCATACGCCATTACGTTACATTCATAATGCCCGGATGTAGTGCTAAACGCAGTCTTCTATTCATCGCCCTTACGAACACGAACTAGATTGTAAGCGCTGCGGATATCGAGTTAAGTATAGATGGAGGCGCCTCGGAGTTGGTTGATAGCGGCCGGTACCAGGGGCAGTGGGTGCTTGTATTTTACTGTTATTGCGTTTAGACCATGATAATCAATACATGGCCTAAACCCCTGCCTTTTTTTTTCAATAAAAAAAAATCCTGCCGAGACTGGGGACATGGACCTGCTGATGAGCCCCTGCTGGAGAGCCTCGCTCGCGTATTTTTCCATCTAGAGCTTTCACTGAGATCGGGTACAGAAGCTTTGACACGGGAGCTCTTAGCACGGAAAGGAGAGCAGATGAGATGAAGTTTCCAGCCAACCCAGAATCTATCAGGGGAAAAACAGTCACAGTGTGATTACTATAGGACAAACATGCATGCACACAGAAGGAGTGATGGGTGCGAGGAGGTGTGTGTGTGGTTACATTTAACAGTGGACAATTGCGGACTCTGTGAGGGAAGTGCTTACGTCCATTGGTTCTGGATGGTTCCCTTTGGGGTTTGCTGAGGCTATCGCGGCGGCTGTGCTCGGGTCTTCCTGCGGAACTCCTTGTGGGAAGATGCCTTTGTTGACCGCGGAAGTGCTGACCCAGCTTGATGGCCAGGTCGATGCAGTCATCCAGCAACATGCCGGTATCGCGACAAGACAGTTCTAATTGGATGTCATGTTGTAGCCCGTCTCTGAACCTGGCCAACAAGCTTTTGTCACACCAGCCACTCTCCGCGGCTAGGATGCGAAATTTTATGGCATACTCCGCGACGGTTTGATTACCTTGCTTTAGCCTCAGCAGTTGTTGTTCCCCCGATTTCCCGTGGTCAGGATGATCGAAGACCGCGCGAAAGGCTTTCAGGAACTGGTCGTAATCAGACGTAAGGGTCCCGCCGGCGCTCCACACCGCCGCCGTCCAATCCATCGCTGGACCTGTGAGCTGCTGCGTGATAAGACTGATCTTCTTCCTTTCCGCTAGTTCCGGATAGTCGGCCAGGTAGAGCTCACAGGCCAGGAGAAACCACTTACACCCTTCCGGATTCCCCGCATACCTTTCCGGGGGAGCGGCTCAAGGAGAGGGAGCGTGGGTTCCTTTGAACGCGAGCCGTTCCACTCTGCGTGCCATGTCATTCACCGCTCACGCCAGGCTGTCTATCTGTCCTTGTTGCCTCTTGATATAATTGATGGTGGGCATTTCTTCATCTGGCAGAGGCATTCCTGCTGCGTCTTGTAAGGTCTGTTCAACGTCATGTCTATCATTGTCGAGAGAGAAGGCAGACGCAGATGCAGGAAAAGCAAGGTCTGTTTATTATGTGATTGTCCACAAAGAAACAAAGAAAAATAATGAAAACATAAGAAATGCAGGTTCTGACGCTAACCCCTCCGAGCTGGGGGCTCCCCAGGTTGGGTCTGCAGGCAGTCTGTGTTCACACAGATAGGGAAACTAAACAGAGCTCCGTGGCTCTCTTCAACTTGGTAGACTCACAGTGTTTTCAGTACTTGCTGTGATTCCGCAGTAAACTTGGAAATAGTTCAAGCACGTTGCACGATCCTGCAGACTCCTTTCATTCCTGGGGGGAGAACAGAGTCACAAACAGCATACGTGTGGGACAAGACACGAGGGTGCACAACAGTGAACAGACGAAGGGCTACGGGTTCGGCTGGAATATCTAAGGACACACAGGGGTAGACACAGGTGAACTTGATTTAGTGATAATACAGCTACCGGGAAACAAGTACACATGTAGACACACTAGGGGGGAGACAAAAAGTGGCGGCTCAGTAATCGGGTGACCCAGATCTTCTTCCCCCGAACTGAGGTGGTTCAGATGTTACACATGTTTTCTAATGTTAACCACTATACCGTTAGCATGCTAGCTAGGTTAACCTGAGGTAGCCCACTGCTAGCATTGGATTAAGTTGTAAATGTATAGCTCACTTTAACTATAAACCATATAAGTGCAAGTTGATTTCTTAATGTGTAACACTTCACAATGTGAGAGGTATTGAGAAGCGAATAAAATGATTTGCCTGTAAACGTCCTGTGTTTCTGTAGTCGACCATCAGCCCTTACACGAGAGAGAAGATCAAGAGGAGGCCTGTGTTCCTCTCCACTGTTTCTCTTATCACCTCAGAGCAGACTCTGAGAAAGGGGAAGAGGGAGAAGGCCAAGAGGTCAGCATTGGACCCTGGTGAGACTTCACTCCTGGTAGGAAACATAGTTTTTCTCTTCCTGTAAGGGTTTCTTGAATTTTGGTCTTCTTTTGTCTACTCAGTGCTCAGCCTGTATTCTGCTTGTCCCGTCTGGCCAGGAAACCCCCCAATAAAACACACAAGTCAGTGCTCAGGGAAACGTTCAAAGTTTATTGTGGAAGACAGGAGTATATATATGCACACACACCCAAAAAGAACCAAAAAGGAGGGCACAGAAGCAGTTACATCTGGTCTGGAATGTTTATAAAAGATAACGTGTAGAAGAACAGGAGCTTGGGAGTTGTTCTTAATTATGAGCCTTCAGCAATTTTACGACCCTGAACATAAGCTATACTAAGGAATGTGTTTGTTGATAGCACAGTGTGTCGAGGTCAAAGAAAAGAAAACACTGTTTTCATGCACACAGAATATTATGAAACACACAAAAAATTAAATATTCCCTACACTTCCCTTTTTTTCCTTCACTAAAAACTAATTTTAAGTTTGTGACAATGTTTTTAGTCATTCAGATTTAGCTGGGAGCTTAATAAGAATTTTTTGGGGTCAGTGTGTATGGCGTTATATTCCTGCCACAATTCTGAGCACGTGGTTTTGAGAGCAGACAATGCACTCTATGCGTGTGCAATGTCTT
>JAOVVB010107601.1:0-12872 GCA_028570985.1 Heterobranchus longifilis | reverse complement strand
ATCCATCCATCCATCCATCCATCCATCCATCCATCCATCCATCCATCCATCCATCCATCCATCCATCCAAACATCCAAACATCCATCCATTATCCAGTGCGGTTTGCAGAGGCAGCAGGCTAAGCAGAGAATTCCAGACATCCCTCTCTCCACTGTTGTTAAATTTAAAAGCAATATTGAATTTTTCCTCTTTCTTCTTATCATTACTACAACAAAGGGCTACCGCATACTTGTCATGAGCAGCACAGATGCTTTGGGCTTGAGTCATATGGCCACAGCTTGCATCATCAACTCGACACATTCTCTGGATGCACACGGTTGCACACCAACATCAGTCTGAAATCTACAGCTGTGTCTCAATTCAGAGGCTGGATCCTGTGAAGGACATGGCCTATGGAGGTGGGTCCTTCAGAGGACCACAAACTGCTCCTCCTGTGCAAACGAGTCATTCCTTGTAAACTTAGACTAGTTACTGTAGTGCACCTGTCATTTTTATCCCTCTGCACACACCTTGTCTGCAAAAAGTTTCACTTGCATGGCTGAATTTTCCGATTTGCTGAAAGCAAAAGAATGAAAGCGGTGGTGTTCTCCATCACAGTTCTGCCAACACTGAATACCTCAGGGAGGGGGATAAAAAAAAAAAAAACTAGAAACCTTTGGAAAAAGAAAGAGCTGAACAGTTTTCAGTTTTTATATATAGTAAGGCCTACGGTAATATAGCAGAGTGAATGGAGGGGTGTGACGATGATTTACAAAACAACACATCTCATTGAATCTTTGTTTTTTGTGTTGGCAATATTTAAAGAAGTACAATAGACTACAAAAGGAACAGCTGAAAACATAAATCTGTGAAGCGAAAACTAGCCCCCTCTCTTGTTCTCTCAAATAATACAGCCAGACTACCCTCCCTTTAGCTGCTGTAATGTTTTTATAAAACAATTCAAAGAATAAATAATGTGATTGTTGAGTCTACACTGTAACTATACAAGACATGGAATATAGTTAGTTTAACCAACAGATCCAGATCATTTAATCTAATTTATTCCATTATGTGGAAGTTGTTCCTCGAGCACATCATGTTGAACTTCTTCCTGTTGATATCTGTCAAAGATGAAAAACCAATTAAATCTAATGAACTCAAACCCAATAACAACAGCTTATTGAGCAGCAAAGCTATGATCCATTGAGTCCAATTCCTCTCGCAAATCAATTAAAATCCTGCCACATGATTTACAAGCATCCATTTCATATCTGATGAAGTCAATTAAAGACACACAGGAGTCAGCTGAGGAAGACTTCCACAAACCAGACTGAGATAAAGACTCAAATCAGCATTTGCAACACAAGTACATAGCTAATGGTGTGGCTCTTGGGATGGCAATGTTTGTCCAATACTTCAATACTTTGGTTTATGACCAAACACCTGCAAAACTGATGACATTCCCATCAACCTCAGCTGTACTTTGTGTTTATTGCTAATTAGCGAATGTTAGCATGCTAACACACAAACCTAAGATATTGACATTGTAAACACCTGCTGATTAGCATGTCAGCATTGTCATTGAGAGCATGTTAGCATGCTAACATTAGCATTTAGCTCACAGCACTGCAAGTACAGCCTCACAGAGCCACTAGCTGCAGAGCAGGGGTGTCCAAACTTTTTTGAATGGGGGCCAGATTAGATCATGTGAAAATACCTGGGGGCCAGCTGCTTCTTGCATCATATGGGTTATTGAAAAAAAAAACAAAAAAAAAACGCATATAATACACAAATGTTTTTTACCATCTTCAGTACGCAGTCTTTTACAGACTGGCCCTCAGCAAAAGGCTTTCTGTGTTTAACGATCGCCACTTGGTAGCGTTTTCCTTTGAATCCTTCACCTGTGTAAAAAAAACGCTGCTGGGAGGCGAGGCTGGCTTCAGCTGTTTCACTTTCTCCACCCGTTCACTGCAGGACAACCGCTGCTATGAATTATGCATTATCTTGTAATGTCTCTTCAGTTCTTTCAGAACAGCGACGGTCTCTTGGCAAATGAGACAAATGCAACTTTTTGGGCTTTCAGTGAAAACGTATTCAACTTTCCACCGCTCCTGAAAGCGGCGGCCCTCGCGGTCGACTTTACGCTTCTTTGCCGTCGCTATGTCTGCTACCTAGCGAGAAATGTTTGTTAATGTCTGTTTATGAAAACACATTAATTCCGCCTGTGTAGTTTACTCGGTGCATGTCTGCAAACTGTGTAGTGCTGCCATCGTTAGGTGAATGGAAAAAATGCAAAGTGAACTTGCTTGATTAACCAATGTTGTGTGGCGGACCACATATAGTATATTTTGAGAGACAAGTCGTGGGCCGTTTAAAATCGGTTCACGGGCCACAATTGACCCCCGGGCCAGACTTTGGACATGCCTACTTTATATTGTCATTCGGGCCTGCAAGTAATCATTATTTGTTAATCTGTAGATTAACAATTTTGATGACATCTTCAAATTATTTGTTTCTCAGCAGAGGGCACAGAGACCAACAGCCCAGAAGAGAGGAGGCACCGCCAGTGATGCGAGAGGAAGCAGAGATGACGCAAGTAGATCCAGGCTAGGCTAAGAGCGGGCCCGCATAAACCTGCTATACCCGGCATCTTGCTCGCCAATGCCCGTTCTCTTGGATGACATGAGACTGCACATTACCAACCACTGCAGGATAGCTGTATTATGGTGATAACGGAGACGTGGCTGCAGGAAAACATCCCTGACTTTTCCCATTGAAATTATTTTCTGTGACAAACCCCGCAAGATGATGTTTCACCATCAGCATTTGATCCATTTGGTTTGATAACATTTCAAAAGTCTAGAAGAGCCACACGACTGAATTATTTAATCCCCATTCAAGTTAGCCAGAGCGCTACATCGGATGTAGCTGGCTCCGTCGGCGGAAGTCTCTAGTGCACCTGCTCTATGGGCCCGCCAGTGCGGAAGTCGAGCCGTTATACATCCCATGGATGTATAATAAAACCTGGATACAGCGTTCGAGGTGGAGCTCCATTCATTCCTATGAAAGCTGCTCAGTGGCGGCAAAAAAAAAGCTCAACTTCCGCCTCTAAAAATCCCCAGATGAACGGCACTGTTTTCGCATTGTGTAGCTCATAGAGCAGGCGCAGTAGAGACTTCTGCCGACGGAGGCTGCTACATCCGATTTAGCGCTCCAGCTAACTTGTAAGAGGATTAAATAATTCAGTCTTCTGGACTTTCCAAATGTTATCAAACCGAATGGATCTTTTTGCGGTGGGTTAAAAAGATCTACGGATTTACAGACATCTCTTTCGCCATGTAAGTCAATGGGGGAAAAAGCATTTTTTAGCCAGAGGGCATCATGTGACGGCTCCCATAGTTTTAATACCACCGTTTGGCCACTATGTCATATTGGCTTCAGCGGTGGGCGCTCTTCCTGGGGGATTGGTTCATCCGGCGATGAGGCCACTGAGCAGCTTTCATGGTCTCCACCTCGAACTCTGTATCCAGTATTTATTATGCATCCATGGCTCCACTGAGGGATGAAGCTAGACTCTCTCAAACATAGAATCTCAGTCGGGGTGTCCGGGCCGCTCTACTTCTTCATCTGCTCATGTTGGACTGAGGGCGGACATTTTTTGACTGTTTTAAACAAAAAATGAAAATGGTGTTTTACCTTTTTCATTCAGCAGTAACACTGTCCTTGGCAGTATTTCTGTCCTAGACCGTTAGCAAGTTACAATTCTTTAGCACACACGTCTAGCATGATGTGTCCACGATGATGAGTCCACACAGACACACCAGTGACTGTGTGTGTGCGGCGGTGTACATGTGGCTTCTGCGGGATGGGAAGTTGCATACATGGAGTGTGTGTGTAAGCATCTAACATTTACAAAGTGTTCCAATATTCCCAACGTTAAAATCTTTCTGCTCTGGCTTCTGTTTCCTCCCATCTTTCAATACAAGGGTTTGTTTATGAAGCCCACTATGTGTGCACATGCGCGTGCACGTGTCAGAAAAGCTGCCAGGGGAAATGAGTAAAGCTTCCAAACTAACAGAGGTGCGTTCAGAGCAAGAACACAGAGCTCCTTAACACCACCAGAAGGCAACACACTTCCACCTTTATACACTTTATATATTCAGGCAGCCCACATATGCCTGCACACACATTGCAGAATGCAAAACACATGTACATGCACACCCACGAACACACAACGAACACACAAGCTCAAAAACACACGCCTGCATCTACACTCATGAGACCATAAAACACACACACAAAGACAAGTGCCTCAACTTGAAACCCTGGTTTAGAGGGCACACTTCAGCCCTCTGTTCACTAACCTCTCCTCCCCCAAAACATACACACACACACACACACTTACACACACGTATGACCTCTGTCATCCCTGCCCCTGCAAGCCAGGAGAGGAAACCCCCCTGCTACCATGCACACTGCTTCAGGATCACAGGAGGCGATTGTACTACTGAGCCGCAAGCAATAAGGCTAAATTACGCAATTCTCAGAAACAAATTAGACAAAAGCACGCCTGATGTCTGTGATTACGTGTGTGTGTGTGTGTGTGTGTGTGTGTGTGTGTGTGGGTGTGTGTGCGTGTGTGTGCGTGTGTATGTGTTTTAAAGGGGAACTCCAAATAACAGGTCATGCAGAGAAAACAGGAGGGGGGCTCGATTCATTGTACGTTAACCTTTAACCTGCACACACGTTTGTTTAACTGCATTGTGAGGACATCCCATTTAGTATGTTCATTCTCTAATGTCTCAACCCTTAATGTACTTTTAAAGGAATAGTTCTACATTTTGAGAAATACGCTGATTCACGCCTTCTGTCCTGATAGTGAAATTATCCATCAAGTGGTAATCGTGCTACACTGCAGCTCGTATGCAGCAATGGCCAAAAACTTAGTCACCAAAATCACTGGTGTGTCTGTGGCTGTGTTCTCAGCACTTCAAAACAAACATTGGTATTTTACTAATAGGCATGTCCATCAAAAACTCAGTGTAGCTTATCCTCTAATCAGGGGTGCGCAGTTATTTTCCATGGGGGGGGCCACATAAGAAATTGATCAGTCTGCTGTGGGCCGGACGTTATTTACATAATTATGTGCTTTGGTTTTGCGTAATTATCTTAGAATAATTTCAGCATGCATACTATAAATGTTGTCTCCCCCAACTGTATTTCAAAGCATCACCACCATTCATTTGAAATGTTAAACTTGAAGCTATATGTCTGTATTTTGGAGACTGTCCTCCCCCAAAAAACAACACCATGTAGTTTGTACAAGCACCTTATTATTGTTATGCTGTGTACACACTGACCGCGAATAAAATAAATGGTGCGAGTGAATTACATATAAAATCAATGTAAAGACACGATTAGACAAGTTGTTGCCAAGCGACGCATATGATGCAGTGCAAATGAAGAGGCGCGAATGACGCGTCATTTTGTGATGTGTTTATTGCGCAAGTTAAGACGATTAAAAAAAATATTCACTGTGCAGCCCTATGAGGTACGAGATATGAGATAGCCAGTGTATTACCGACAGTAGATGGCGGTCGGCACGCTCCCAGTTTGCAGAAGCAGACAGGAGTCCCATCACGGAAGCTAAGCAATGTACTGCTGTGGATGGGGTCAGCAGCTAAATGTATTTTAGCCACAATTTGCTAAAATTTGCTATTGCTCTACAAGTGTTGCGTGAGTTTTGAACTCTTAAAATGTCTCCCCTTTACAGGAATTTTCTCATCTTGCTGTCCTTGTTGTACGACAGCAAACACCCATAATACACCTCCTCTTAACCTCTCCTCACATCTAAACAGTCACAAAGAGACACATTTATACAGGCCATGCTGTGGCAGGCCTTGGCCCTTACTGGCCCTGTGTTCATTCAGCAGAATACACTGCGGGCTCTATGTGGTGCTCTATGAAAAGCTGTGTGTGTGTGTATGTGTGTGTGTGTGTGTGTGTGTGTGTGTGTGTGTGTGTGTGCGTGTGTGTTATACAGAGAGGAGATGGATGCGTGGACCTGGCAGTGGTTTTTACGAGCAGCTTAATATCTGTGTATTTGTTAAAAACACACCTAGTCTTTTGCTTCCAAACCATAAAGGAAAGTAAAATGTTAGCGTAGTGCTTGGAAGCGGAAAATACTGTTGACCTAGAGTCAATAGGTCTGGAGGTTTTGAAATCCTTCCTCTGAGGACTATGAACTGTTTTTTTTTTTATGTTGGTTTGAGGAATAGTTGCACAAGGACATGGAGATTAAAGCTACAGTACAGAACTTTTGTCTCCCCCCTCTGGCTGTAAGAGTAATTACACAAACACGCTCATAGCTCCGTTGCTGTTGTCTTTCCCCCCATTCAAGGCTGTTTTGTTTTTCTCCTTTATTTAAGACTCTGGGAATCAATTGAGGGAGTCCCTCTTTTTCAATGATGCCTAGCATTAACACAGACATCAAACAAACAATCAAAACCAAACCAGTTAAAATAGAAATACAATTATACAAAACAACTAATGGTAACACTTTACTTAAAGGTCATATCTATAATGCATTATAAGCACATTCATAAGACATTATAATGCATTTATAAGGCTTTATAATACTCTTTATAAAGGTTTATGATCATACATGACCACTTACAACAAGGTTTATTATAAAGTATTATATATGGTGGACATAATGTATTATAAGTTCAGTATTCATATACCTCCATGGCAAAGTGACAACAGTGTTTGGAAGAAGAATCTGAGTCTTAGCTTACACAACATATAAATGTGAAGTGTGTTTTGGAAAATAAAGAATTAAATATTCTTCTTTCAAACACTGTTGTCACTTTGGTATAGAGGCAGTTTACTTCAATATAACATAATAAACAATGCAACTTTAAGAATAATAATAATATTCTGTTGTATAATTGAACAACACAATACACCAACAAGACTCAAAACCCTAATTTCACCATAACAAGGACTAAAATGTGTATTGTCACAAACAGCATTAATTCAAAGCTAAGTGGGTAATAGCTTGTTCACATGAATAAATTAATTTGTGCGAATGAATTACATATAAAGTCAATGTAAAGACGCGAGTTCTGGTCGGGTGCCGCGTGAGTTGAAATACCTGAACGGGAGTACTCGTGCGAATGAAGCTATCAAAACGGAAGATTCCAGCGTCCAAACTCGCGAGAATTAAGCAAGTACATTATTTTAATCGCGTCTGGTCTGAACTCCCCATAAGACTTTGGAAAGTTGTCATTAATACAATGTAAAGCCTCTGGCTTTTTCCAAGTGAGGAAACACTCATTACCAGGGTGGAGACACACAAATATCCCACTATACAAACAAATGTGTGTGCGTTTGTGTGGTTGTTGGCAATATTAACGAGCATTTAAGAGAGACGGGAAGGGAAAGAGTGAGAGGGGGGAGAAATGGTTTAATATTGTGGTGTATTCTGTACTAATAAGCTGTCTGGATTTCTGTAGGAAAACAGTGTGTCCATATTCCCTTTAATATATCTTCGCTGACGAGTGAAAACCTCATTTCCGAAATGCCAACAAACCGGTCTTGATGTTAGCTTCACCCTGCATTTTTGTGATTAATAAGCCCAAATGTTGTACAGTTTTTTATGGATTTTTAATGGATTTCATTTACTTTGTTACAAGTTTTCTAAGCTTTCATACCCTATCTTGTGTTTTTATGTTGAAATGGGGGTGTATTTTTGTTGACATCTTCAAATTATTTGTTGTTGTTATTTGTCTTATTTCCCACGCTCGATCTTCTCCCTAAACTCCCCACAAAGATCATTTTACTTTTATCACTTCATTAAAGGATTTCTTTATTTTCCATCAAATATCGGTGTGATTGCCTCTCTGTGTTTCTCTGCGCATTTCTGTGTTATTACCTTCATGTGTGCGTGTGTGTGTGCATGTGTGCATGTGTGTGTGTGGTAAAGGCGGGACTCACTGTCTGCTGCCGTGCTGCCATTGGGCAGCGTGCCCAGATCAACAACCATGCCGTCCAGACAGACGTTGAGCTCGCCTCCCGCTACAACCGAGCCTTTGTTCTCCGTCTGCAGCACCAGACTCAGCTGGACGTTCTCCACTAGGGGGAAGGGGGGGTGACAGAGAGAGAAGATGAGTGATCGAGAAGGTAGAGGACAAAGGTGGTGGGGAGAGGGAGGTTGAGGCGAGGAGAGAGTGTGGAGAGATGGGAGTGAGGAAATTGGACATCCTCTGCTGCCAGATTTAAATAGTGTTACTGTATTTTATTCAGGTAACATATAGTTTCAGTAGAAGTACCCAAACTCACATGTTTTAGTGGCACAAATGTCAGTACAATTTTTTAGGGTGGGGTGCATATGATGGGAAACTCAATCTTGGCAGGTTTAAGAAAATGAAGTTAGAGCGTCTTTAGCTTCTGTGTGGTGACGTATTTCCCATTAAAACCGCATTTCTGCACCGGAAATCAAATCCTGCGCATTTGAATGGACCTCTGAAAAGTGGGCAGGCTTAGAGTTCAGCGCAGCACAGAGCTACAGAGGACTGTTGGCAATGGCTCCACACCACCACCTCCACACACACACTTCCCTCACCTGTTGTTGTTGTTGTTGATCAGGAGGACTACAAGGAGAGATGAAAGTGAAACGCTGCTGTTTTTTTTTTAAATCTGCAGTGTGTCACGGCGCCTGGCCTCCCTCCACGCTGCCAGCTCACCAGACGTTTGTGACTTGGGTGGCCCTAGTGGGGCACTGATTTATGCAGGGGTGGCATGAAATATGTGTATGCGCATGCAAACGTTAGAATAACATTAATTTATAATTTCTGTCTCCACTACTCATATCTCTTTTAACCCCTTAGAGACCCATAGATGCATTTTTTGTCTTTTTTAGGGGGTCCAGGGGATCTTTAGATAGCAGGTCAACAGTCGCAAAGGTGCAGATTTCACTACAACATTGGGGGGGGGGGACACATTGAGTGGGAGGTTTGGGGGTCCTCCCCCAGAAAAGATTTGAGCATCAAACACTTTTTGCTGCATTCCGGTGATTTTTTATGCACCAGTTAATGGTGGAAATGTCTTTATTTATGTTTTCGGATGGAGGCGTTGTTGCGTCTGAGTGATGTTCTAGTGGTTCTTCAAAATAAAAGTCCTCTACTACTTTCATGATTTTATTGTGGGGGGGGTAGCAAATGCACATGCTCTACATATTCAGGGGGACGTGTCCCCTGCATGTCTGCTGCGTGTGTCCCCCCAGGATCTGCATGAGGTTGTGATTATTCCAGGTCACAACAGGTGTGACCAGGACAGTGTGTGATAATACCCGTCAGAGCCAGACTGACATATCGCCCAGCCGATATTATTGGCCGATATTGGCCGATATTATCAGAGACATATCAGTATCTATCGGTATCGGTGTATATGCTTTCCAATATGTGCCGATATGAAAACTTCTCCTAATCTTCTAAATTTAATACTTAATATACAATGTTGTTAAGAATAGTTAAATAAATAGACTTGATCGGGATCGGTGTCTGCCAATACTGCTTCCAGCAACCGGTGATCGGCCCCAAAAATCCTGATCGGAGCATCCTCAATAGAGTTGTTCCGATACCAATAACTATCAGAAATACCTTCGATGCCGCCTAAAATGCTGGTTTCTGTATCGGAGAGTACACAAGTCTATGGAATCCACGGAAATTTTGCCCAGGAAAAAAATCTACTTTAAAGGAATTTATTATGTTCTTTTCCCCTTATTACTGACTGTCAAAATCTATATCTATCAAGGAGAAAAAAAAAAAAACACATTTGTGGTATTTTTTTTTCCCCTGACTAGCTTCGGCTTAATACCAGCACCTTTGACGCATTACTGTGCACAGGCATTCCTTCTATTTTTACTTTTTTTTTTAGCACACTAGTATCAGATTGGTACTTGGTATCGGGGCCAATACGCAAGTTCAGTTATCGGTATCGTAAAGAAAAAATGGTATCGGAACATCTCTAACCCTTAAAGCTCAGGTATGCAGAACATTTTTGATGTCATTGGCTGAAAATTCCATAATAACCTTTCAGTATATTGTAATTGTAATTCAAGTGGTCTGGGAGAAAACTAGACTCCTGCACCTTGTCTTGGCTATGTGACGGACAAACCTTGGGCCAATCACAGCCTCTTTTCGGAGAGAGAGAGCGTTCCTATTGGCTGTTCTACTAACACAGATGTGTGTGCGTGTGACTTCGGTAAAAGACGTCAAAGGGGCTACGACATTGTGTGCCAGTTGTCCATAATGTGTTTTAGGGAAAATCTCAAAAACTTGTAAAGTAAACATTTGGATTTTTCTGCATTTTGTGGACAACTTCTTGGGGATAAACTTATTTCAGGTGGAGCAGAATCAGTGTGGCCTTCAGAGATTCAGAAGAAAAGACTAACATACACCACATAGTCTCCTCTGCGTTCTTTGTTTCCTTTTCCGATCCCGTCTTATTCTCTCTTTACATTTCTTTCTTTTCTGACTCTGTGTATGAAAAATATTTCCTGCACTCATGCTGTCAATTAATACTTGTCTTATGGTCTCATTTCCATTTGTTAATTTACTGCTTATAACTTGCATAATATAACCCTGCATATTAAACATTGTGAAGAAATATATCATAATATTTTCTATTTTGTTTTCTGTGTGTGTGTCCTTACTCTTGCCATCGTGTGTGCGCAGTGTGTCCAGCAGGTCTATGGTGGCGCTGCCCAGTAGCTCCTTCCTCAGGGTGTGGCAGCTCCACAGCTTCAGATCCAGACGACTCTGAGGAGTCACATTACTGTGAAACACAACACACACACATTATCAATTGAGGCCTGTTACCACACTGACACACATCATCAAAAAACAACAACAAATACTGCATATCAGCAGATTCGTCTAATCTGTTTTACCTCAGGAAATGTTTCAAACTTACAATATGTAACATTTCCACATTCAAATGTCCAAAAAAGACTACACCTGTGTTATATATAATCATATAATCCTGATCCTATAATCAGGATTCGGCACGTTTCTTTTGGTATATTGGTCGCAGAACGCATTTCAATTGCGTCATCACATACCCTCTGCGCATGCGTCAGGATCCACAAAAAAAATACTTTTTATCCCGTTTTAAACCACAATTATATAACACACTTTTTAGATCTTGGTCTCTTTAAATTATATATTTTAAACAGGAGAAGGACTTTTTTTTTTTAAATCGGATCTGAAGTAATCAGAGAAACAAGCTGAGCAACGGTGAGCAGCAGCTAACCAGCTAGCGAAACAATGATGTTTTAACAGGAAACAGCTTTATTCAGTGTTTTTACTGGTTAAAATCACCGGGTCCGTTTGTTTTGGAGAGTAAGAGACCTCTGTGGATAATTCGGCTCAAGTTAAAAACCTCCTGAATCCAAACCAGGACAAACTGATCGCAATAGCTGGCATTTGTTATTGTTTTGATTGTGAGACCCCTAGTGGCAGAATATTACATATTGTACATTTAAATTTGTATTTCAACAGTAATACGGTTTGATCCAATTTCCTGCTCATGGTTGTCATGGTTCCAGAATGATTGATATTTTGTCAGTAGGCATAGTACCTGATGGCAGCAGATTCCCAGTGCTGATTTTAAACCTTTTAACCCTCCCTTTATCTTTGACCATGGTATTTGAGGGGTGAGGGTCAATCAGAGCAGGGAGTTCTGAAGCCTTTCTCTCCTCTTTGTTGTTTGAATCTCCTCTCTGAAGACTGTGCCTGCAGGATCGATGGCTGCTCTGCTCACTAATTAAAGACAACATCCAAGAGGAGGAAGTCAGGAAGTTTAGGAGATCAAATAACGGCCCAGAGGGACTCACTCAGGGCAAGACAACATCCAGCCAGGCTCTTCAATACAATCTATCAAGCCACCAGATGCATAGGGATACCAATAACACACCACTGGCTCAATGTAAGATATGGATGAGATCCCCTAGAACTGCTCTGTGGGCTGACAAGCTTTAAATCAGACAGGACAAAACAACGACATACAAAGTCAATGCAAAGATGCGAATAGACGCAAATTTCTGGCACGAACAATGCAAAGTGAACATGTGAAATTCTTGTGACACCATCTGGCAAAAGCCTATCAGTGTTGAAATTCTCCTGCACAGCCTAGATGGATCCAATCTCAGTTCAGAAAACAAGCATTTTAAATGTTCTTTGCTTGTTGTCTTGTGGACAGACCTGACTTTTGATCTGTGTATTCAATTATATCACAGCAAAATCGGTTTCTTTTGAGTTCATATCACCATAGTAGTGGCAGCCAGCATAGCTCAATCCAAAGTCCATTCAGAAAACAAACATTTTAAATGTTCTTTGCTTGTTGTCTGAATGAACCGATGACTTCCCAGTCACAGGCAAGTTTCTTTGACCTTTAGGCCACCACGGCCCTGACATTAGACATCAAGGGTCAATGCGGTTAACCTTTGGCCACAAAATCAGTCTGAAAATCAGGGCAGTGCACGCAGCTATGAAAATAATTGCCGTGCATCATGTTCATGAATACGAGGACAGGAGTAATATAGTGTAGCTGGAAAATAGGCTGCTGGGACAGTAGGAATGTCATAAATCTCACATTTCTGCTCACTTAAAATAATTGACCCATTTGTGAACATTGTTTGGTAGTTGAATCATTTGCCAGAAATGCAGACATGTACAGCAGTACATAGCTGGAGTTGATTTTAGGTAACTAATGTGTAAAATCACCACCTTTATCGGCTTCTGGCAGAAACCAATTACTTAAAATCTATGAATGAGAAGGAGTCTCTTGCGCATCAGCCTCTCCTGGGACGGAGGTCGGTGCTTCTCTT
>JAOVVB010107582.1:0-12873 GCA_028570985.1 Heterobranchus longifilis | reverse complement strand
GTTAATGATAAGGGAAACACAGCTAATGGAAATTATGTATCTTAAGATGTGCACTCACCTACGGTGTCTCCTCTATTCTTCAAATGTTGCCAAAAGAGGAATAGATTGCTGTTGCATACATTTGTTTCTTTTGGGCATCCATTTCCTCTCAGAGTTGTGAACTCTGAGTGAACAAAATGATGTCGGAAGTCAGGATTCTCAACTCGGACCTTCCGAGTTCTGAGTTGTCTTGAACGCAGCATAAGAATATCAACTTAAACTTCACTGTTATTGTCCCCGAGGGGAAATTTGTCTTGCAGCCAGGTAAAAACATAATGACAGAGACGTGCTGGCACACAGGCCTCATGTACAACAACATACAACATATAACAAACATATAATAACATACAGTACAACACTAAGACCATCATCTGTAGACACGTCAGAAGATTGTCTCTCGTGTCTCTCCGCCTCCTGACCTTTGACCCCGACGGCCACGGCGTGATATTCTGACTCTTCTCTCGGCAGTGTGCTCCATGAGCCCGAGGCCCGTCCTCCAGGACTCCTCCGCCCCGGCAGCCTCGGCTCAGACCAGAGGGCCGGTGGATCCCAGACCTCCTGCTGCCAGAGAGGAGCAGATCTCTCCGCAACATCAAGCACCCGAGGGGAGACTCCCGAGGAAACAGCTCAGCTTTGTGTTGGAGAGCGAGAAGCAGCAATGAACTGCGAGAGAGACGGAGAGAGAGGAGGAGAAACGTAAACCTGTGAATTCAGTTATTTCTAAAACAGCTCCATCAAGTGATCAGTACCTGATATTTATTGAAAATAAGTAAAAGAAGAAAATAAGTACACTAAATTATCACAATAAGTATTGAAATACAGCTTAAAATGAACTTACATTAGAGTGCACTTTGTAAGTATAATCAGAGTACACTAAATTACTTTCCATATGTACACTAACTTACCACTATAAATATTTGCAATTTAGTATACTTTTTGAAAGTACACTTGCGTACAATTTACAATACACTTACAACATTAAAGTGCACTTTTTGTAAGTACGTACATGTAATTCTAATGACGTGAAATTAAAGTACACTTCAAAAAAAGCATACTAATAGTATATTACAAAAGGCTTGAAAATTAGTATACTTTAATTAAGTACACAAAATTACCACTGTAAATATTTGCAATTTAGTATACTTTTTCAAAGTACACTTGCGTGCAATATACAATACACTTAAAAATAAAGTACACTTTTTCAAAGTACACTAAAATACTGCTTAAAATGAAATTACATTAAAGTACATTACATTTATAATTCAGTGAAATGAAAGTACACTATAAAAGAGCATACTATTCATACTGTTACATACTAATAATGTGTTACACTAAATTACCACTATAAATATAGCGTTAACACTTTTTATACGTACTCTGAAATAACACATACATTATTGCAGAATTAGTAGATTTAATTTTAGTACATTGAAGTTGAACTTAATGGCATCTATTTTGAAGTACACTTTTTAAAAGTACATGTTAAGTATACTTTACTTTATACTTTAAATTAAACAAAAAAAAGTCAATTTGTCAACTTCAAATGTATTTCTGATAGATACTAGTTTTTTATCTGGGTAGTCATAGAGTTGTGGGTTTCAAGACTGGGTTGATAAAATGTTTTAGCATTTTCATGGACATCTTCCAATTAAAACTAAATGGAAATGGATGAAGTACTTCCCCCTTCTGGTTTTATCATTCAGAGTGTTTTCCAGCTGCAGTGAAGCCTCTGAGCTCCGTGTTTCACCTCTTCAACACTTTTCAGGGTCATTTGCGTCTCTCGTCTAATTCATTTTCAAAGTGGCGCTCCAAGTGTAACACCTACCGTAGAAATACTTTGCAGTCATAAGTGCTGATACTCGCCGTCAGCGGTGGACAAAGTACACAACTCCTTTAATTGAGTCAAAGTATAGATGCTCAAATATTACTCCAATACAAGAAATTATTACTGGAGTTAAAGTACTGGAGTACTTGCTTTTAAAAATACTTTAGGATTTAGTTTTCTCAGAGGTTGGACGGTGAATTTTTTGTATGCTGTGAAGAAGTTGGTGAGCGGTAAACACAAACATTTAAAACGATACAAATCATTTGTCACCTCAAAAACCACAAACATGGACTTGAGGTGCTCTGGTGGGGAATCTTCATCTTTATCTGCTGCGTAGCCATTATTAACCAACTTATTAATAAATAAACATATATTAACACTGCATGACCAAATGGAAGTGCCTGATGATCTGAGTAACATTAGAAAAGCGGTCTCCTGTACCTGTAGCTCTACCTGGCTCTACAGGAGAACTGCCCAATCTGAGGAGCACATACACGAGGTACAGGTCCGGCAACACCACTTGGACAAACAAGCCACATGCAGAACTGCAGGAACACAGTTTATGGCCTTTTGCATTTTAGAAAAGAAAAGAAAATGAATCCGCTGACTTCAAAGCAAATGTAACGAGTAGCGAGAGCCTTCATAGAAATGTAGTGGAGTTAAAAATAATATGTTTCCAAAAGAAATAATACTCAAGTAAAGTACAGATGATCAAAAACTGCACTTAAGTACAGTACTCAAGTAAATGTACTTCGTTACTGTCCACTGCTCGCTGTCCACAATACAAGCACACACACAAACCAACCCTGCCTCTCCTTGTTTCCTTTATAAATGCACACGGTAATTTGACGAGGACAGGCTTACTGCTTCCTAAAATAGATCCTGACCCCCTCAGTTACTGGAGCTTCTTGTCCCCACAGCTCCCAGCATGCCAGGGAGTGGCTGGGAGAGTCCCACTGTTATCTGTAGGACCGGGGCTGGGCAGAGGGCTGCAGAGTGGACGCCAGAGAGGAGCTGAGGAGTAACTGTCCTGAGGAGAAACAGCACAGTGACGGGAGTTTTCAGCTGGAGTTATGAGGGTGGGAGCTGCGACCTTGGCTGGGGGGATATTCGGGGTAGTAGGGACTCTGTGCTTCTTCCTCGCCTTTGCTACAGACTACTGGCTGGTGGCCAGTGACAACTGTGGACCGTATACATGGCCGACACAAACAACACTGACACAAGATGCCAATGGGACTGAGGTAGGACAGATACATGTGTGCACATATTACACAAATACATACAGTGAATGCAAACATCACTGCATGCTGTCAGAGCTGGTCAGTGACCTCCCACTGAACAAATGAAGGCTGTATAATAATAATAATAATAATAATAATAATAATAGGCACAACATCACATGTGAGAACCACAAAAAGCCCAATGTGGAATCTGGTCAGATGTTGCGTAGACCGCGTAGGATATTTAAAGAGGTACCAAAATAATTTAGTCTTGCACTTTTGTAAAGTTGGGGGACTTAAAATAGAAACAGATTTAAAAGAGAATGGAAAGACATCCTGACTTTTAGTTTAGGTCAAGCTCTAAAAACATCCTACACTTCCCAAAATGCATCCAATAACATCTTTATGACCCTTTCTGTCTGGTAAACACTTGTGTCTTTAAACATCACGGCCACAGTTTATAATGCTTTTTGTTTTAAGACTGCGATCAAAATCACACTTTTTCTTTTCACTTTTAGTACATACTGCAGCTGCCCATACAAAGTATGTACTGTTGCATGCAGTATGCATACAATTGTGACATACTATATATGACCATCTTGCTCATATAAGATGCACAAAAGGTTGTGGGTCAGAATAGCCAGAAAAGCATGCTGCAAAATCTGACATGGATGCAGGAAGACAGTAAGTAATGCATTTGGCATACTATGTATTGGGGCATACTAAATCTTTTTCTGGCATACTTAATAGTATGGTAGTATGGGTATTGGAAGGCACCCTTATTCTTTCCAGCTGTAAGTAGTCCCTCCATTTTTTTGCAATGCATCAAAGGACATAGTGCCCATCAAGAATACTCTCAAAATGAAGCGATATTACTACCACTACACATTCAAAATAGCAGCGTAATGCGAGATTGGACCACTCTATACGCTATCTGTTATGTACTAATATTATGATGCACTATTGTGCTGACTATGAGCTGTTTTAGCCATTGATATACAATAAATTAAATGGTTTTGTACAAACACTACTGAAGGACATTTATCAAAGGCATTTCTATTTTTCAGACTGAATAATTAGCACAATGTTTTTCCAAGGATTCATTTGTTTATTTTTTTGTTGTCTGAGCAGTTGTTGTTGTTGTTGGAGCTGTTGCACCACAGTCCTCTTTTTTTGTCTCTTTTTTTCCAGCTGTGAGTAGCTGTCCTTTGTGTGTGTCCATCAACTACACCTCACTGAAAAATCAAGCAATTTTAGTCTTCATGCACGTTTCTGGTTTAGCCCAATACCCCTCTCACCACTCCCATCAAATTGAGCTACAATGGCCAGTAACTGCAACACAGCCCAGTATCCTTAAGAATTACATCAACATTGGACATTTCCACTCCACTTAATTTATGTCCAGTGCCAGTGCAGGAAATAGTGTGCCCTATAGGTGGAAAGCGAGGGTGTAGATGTCAGAGCAGTGGATGGATGTGCAGAGCAGCAGACTTTCATGCAGGACACCAGAGTTCATGTCCTGTTACGGACCAGCAATTAATGCTGGCCTTGCTTTTAAACCTATAACCACAGTCTTAACATTAAAAATGATGTAGTTCCCATGGGGAGATGCGGTAGAAAGCGAGAATTTTAACGATTTACAGAATCATATGCCTGCAATGACATTCAATGATCACATTAGAAGCTGACTTTTGAAAAGCAGAAATCTCGGCACATTCGGATATTGGTATTCGCCTACAGCCAATTCACGCCTTGCAGATATACTGCAGTCATTTATTTTATTTTATTTTCTCGCTTTAGGGCTCCATAAATCTTAGTTATTTCCCATTTAAATGATTTGTCATAATAATTACCACTAAAAGATCATGATGATGATGATGTTTATGGGCATATTTTGCAAGAGTCTTCATTTTACTCTGAATTAGCTGACACTTGTCTGGAAACTGCACTGCTTAGCCGCTCTCTACCACAACAGTTCTACATTAGTGTTTCTCAATGGCTCCATTCAGGATGATGCTCTCATCAGAGTGGGGCTTGGAGTGGTCCCCATGCGGTGCGCTGAAACTGTGGATAAGATGACTTGCTGCGGTTGATGATACAATTACACCAGGCCCCTTAGGAAGCTGCCCTGATGAAACACTGGCATAACTTTGTTTGGAATTACTGTAGCAGAGGTTTATAATGAAGTCCGGGAATACACAATTAGCATATGCCATTTGATGATGCGATATCAACATATTGTTTTATCAGCTGCAGCTTAATTAATATTTCATAATGTTTAGCGCACACTTTAAGCTTGGTGGTCAGAGGGGGAAAGAAAGCCTTTTTTTTTTTTTTCTTCCTGGAAGTGTGCTATAAGCTCTGAAAATTCTTAAGAGGAAAGAGTGAAAGACAATCCATTTTACCCTCACCGAGGATTTGCCGTTGGGTGATCATCAAGTTATGTCAGTGATCCATAATACACAGAGTGCTTAGTCCCACATTCATAAATTGCATTTTTTGGAGTCTCATTATTCAGAACAACCACAGCAACATGTGATTAATTACCATCTTCTAATTAGACTTGCAGTGTTGGAAGGCTTTAGATGATTTCATCTCAAGGAATATTTATCACATTTCCATACTGGTATTCAGATAATTCTCTCTCCCATCTGCTGCATGCAGCAGGCACACACATAAAACACACACACACACACGCACACACACACGCACGCACACACGCACACACACACGCACACACACACACACACACTTTCCCAAAATTCTGTTAATGCAATGTGCCACCAGCCAGAGGCAAATCAGTTTTGGCCTCGATTGTGGCTGAAGAGGAACATCCGGATTTATGAGATATCTTCACATATACAAGAAGTCAATAACCTTACCAGAGCTGTAGGGCTGAAGGTTATGGTCATAAATGTACCCAAATATATGTGCCGTAAAAATGAGGTGACCCCCTTCAGAGCTCCTAAATGTGCCACTTTAAAGTGAAACACAGTGGAGCAGAAGGCATTGAATTCTCAGCAGGCGTGTCCTTCACCTACCTCTGTGTTGACATTGCTGCTTTATTGGAAGAGATGGAGTGATTGCAGAGTGGTGCACGCTGCCATTTTATGATCTCACTCCAGAAAATATTATTTTTATACTGTCTTCTGTGGTCTGTGAGCAAAGCACAGTGTGGACATCTGAGTCCATTTCTGAACACTTTTCCACTGCTTGCAATAATATTATAAATACTCTGCAATCCTCAGCCCACCAGACCTATCACATGTTTCTTCCTTTCAGACATCACTGACAGGGGCTGGGATATAATGCTGAAATGTATTGAATTCTCAATTTGTATCAGGTAATGAGGAGAGCTAGAGGTGGGCTGCACGGTGTCATAAACACAGATAGATTCAAATAAAAAAAACTTCTTTTGCTTTTTTTTTTTGTTGCTTTTTTTAATGCTATCTGTAACATCAGTGACAGCGAATAAAAATAGATGAAAAAAAGTAGATGAGAACGGGTGATGTCGTTAAAGGTTACCACCCACGTAACGAGAAGCTATTTTATGTGCCCCATCCCACCTCAGATCATTACAGTCAATCCAGCACATCATATTCTAGCCCAGTCGCCAGAGTAAAAGCGTTTCTGCAAACCACGGATATGTGACATTTGTATGTTTCATATGTATCATATCAACGTTTCTAAAAGGGACATAGTTCAGATCACATGTATATGAGCTGAGTTTCTCATCAGGAGGTGCAGGGATGGTGCCAAGCAGCAGAACACTGTTAAACCGGGGATATATTTTGACGAGAGGGACAATAAACGTTGAGTACGTAACTCACCATGATGTGTTCCTAAACTCACCTACTTTTGTTGCCTAAACTTAAAGAGTTTTTAACCATATTAACATGTCTATATGGTGTTTTTTATATATTTTTTTATATATATGAGTGAAATGAGCAGTCAACACCACGGCACATTCTGCAGAATGCCCCAGCTACAAGTAACTATGGTAAATATGGCAGCGGTGATGGGCGGGGCTTGAGGCCAGATCCAGAATTTCTTAATGAAATTAGTATTAATATTTTGACATACTTTAAAACATGGAGGAGGAGGACTTTAAGTTTTGTTTGAATTCACAAAACAGCGACTGTAGTGAAACGTCATAGTTTGGCACGTGAAGTCACTGTCAATAAAGATTATTTTTGGGGAAAAAAAGTGCTATTTATGCGCTTTACCATGAGCTCACATTGATATCCGCTACATACGAAATGTACAAATGCAACATATGCGTGGTTTGCAGAAACATACAATGCTAACATTTATTCAGGCGACTGGGTTGCATATTCACACACAAATCTGTGAAATGACACATTTCAGTTCATCAACTCTGTGATCCCCTGATCCATCCTCTCTTCTGATAATGACTTTGTTGACATCTTGTTGCTGAGATACAATGCCAGGAAAGAGGGTCCACAGACAGTTATTAATTAAAGGTGTTGATCTTTTCCCCGACAGAATCCAATCAATACATGCAAGCTATGATTTGGTCCCGAGTGAATAGCTTTCAGCTGTAAAGCTGAGGGGTTGCTTGTGCAGCAGGTATGACAGGTAGTCTTTTTGAAGTGAAAACAAGCTTCAATGTAAACCCTGCTCTGTGGCTAAGGATTAAAATGGTGTGCAAAGTACCACTGTGGAGTAGTAAACATGGGCCCTTCTTCTTTTTCCTTTTCTTCTTCTTTTTTCCTTAAAACATCAGTAATGAGCATGTGGCAAAAGGTTTAAGTATGGTTGCTGTCAGTTGCCAAAGACACAAATTATTCCTCAGTTTTCAGGTATTTATTCTTTCATTCTTAAGATGACATGTCAGTAGCTCAACTGCACTATCAGTGACATTTTAATCATGCAGTATTTCTTTGTTTTTGAGGAAACAAGAAAACATCAGTTCCGTTTTTGTTTTGTTTTTGCAGCTGTATTATTCTCAGTTTGTTCGACCACAGACATTCTCTAAGCTTCTTTATGAATTTAGTTCTGTCAACTGAGTTTACTTTGTCCCAGACATGGTTTTATAGCTCAGATAACTTAAATTAAAGCTGAATGTTTCTGTAAAAACACATCGATTTTTTATTGAAAGCTCAGAGGAATCAGTGCTTCCTGTGTCATTTTCAGTTCTCAGGCTTTGTTGTTTATGGTCTTAAAAAAAAAAAAAAAAAAAGATCTGAAAGCAAAGTGAATTTATTTTCTGGAAGTTATGATCGCTGTGATTTTTGTGAGTGTTTATCCAGTAAGCATGGCAGGAGAGCTGATGCTCCTGACAGGTACAGATGTGAAAAATGCACAATGGCATTTTGGCAACTATAGCTCTCTTTCTGCTTGACCTCGCTGTTGGATGAGTTCCCATGGCCTTGCACCTGACACCTGGATTTCTAACTTATTTTTCTAATCCACAAAATGCTGTGATAAATAAAGGTGAATTTCTCTATTTTCTTAACCCTTTAAACCATACAGGCTAGTTATAACTCCCTTTATTTACAGGCTTATGGCATGGTCACTACTGCATGTCTCAGCCAGGCAGGCTGATTATCAGGATAATCAGAAATAGCATTAATTAGCATGAGAGTGGTACCATACCTGTTCAGTGGTTCTCAAAGTTAACCAGGGGCCCTTGAGGGGGTTTCAGGGGGCCCCCAGCAAAAAGGGGAATGCTTAATTTTCACTATAATTCCATCCATAAGTAACACAATGACATGATGTTTGACTATTTTGATCATGAGTTCCATACACTTTCTGTAATAAAACATCTAAAAGCAAAAATCCTATCTGATGGGAGTCCGTGGTCTAAAGTCAATGAATACTATTTAATTTTTTAAATCTATAATAATTCACACATTATATGTTATTATACACAAATATATAACTCTTAGTATCTGCAAATATTTTTTAATGCATGTCTAATATTGTTCTAACACATTTCTCTCGTGTTGTTTTTTCACATTACTAAGACTATAGAAGTGTAAAAATAATCTATGTCAAATTATTCCAAGTAACATACATGAGGGGGTCCCTGCTGTATTCTCTATCTTGTAAGGGGTCCTTGGCGGAAAGAACCTCTGTTCGAGGACACTTTTTTATGTATAGAAAAACTGTTTTTTTTGCAATTTGAAATGTTTTTTGTTGCCTGTATATTGCTACTGATGTGTGTATGGAGAATGTCAGTGTTGAGGGCCATCAGAACCATGTTGATGGGACACAAACTGGGCAAAATAGTGTAAAGCTAAATTAAGTGAATAAAAATGTCATGGGTTTTATCATTCCTTTTGTTTGTGTTTGAAAGTTTTAAAGAGAACATGCAATGTTACCTGTCATTGGAGTAGCTGTGCACCCCATATTTTCTTAGCCTATCAATATAGATATCTATTGCCCCTTTCAGACGTGCAAACCTTTACGTTAATCTGGTCACTTTCATGTAAAAATCACGACGCTGGCCTGTCGGACCTGTAACATTTCCATAACACTTTGAACATGGCACAAGTCTGAATTGAATCAGATTAACGTAAAGTCCGCAGTATCACAAAGTAAAACATGCACACACACACACGCACACACACACACACACACACAGAGATTAAATGCTCGTCTTGTTCTGCCATAAGACATTTATTAGGCCTATCTCAATCTCCATGCCTTATGCACAAAGAAAATAAAACCAATTTAATAAAAAGAGACAAGTTTCAGTTACTTGTCTATATTTGCTGCATGGATAAATAAATGAACATCCAGCAAAATGCTTTACATACAGTACAGCGTGTGAGAAAACAGGAATTAAACCAGAATCCCAATTCGTTGTGGGATATTTTAAAACAGGCAGCAGAATTCACTCTAATAATGTTAAATGATGAAATTGTTGCGAGTGTATTGAATTGTTGTGGGTTTACTATAGTGGCGAGCATCACAGTAGTTATTATTTAAGGTGTCAATAGCAACAGTCTTCTTTCTTTCCATCAGAACATTTATATCTCACCACTGCATTCTCTCTCTCTCTCTCTCTCTCTCTGTGTCTCTCTGTGTCTCTCTCTCTCTCACTCACTCTCACCAGCTGCCAAGTACCACACAAGCTTTGTGTCTCTTTCTGTAAATGTCCTGCCATGTCTGAATGAAGCTGTGAGGAACAATAACATAAAAGACACCCACTCACCCCTGTCTCAATGACAGAAAACATCACTTTACCAGATAGATGCAGCCAGACATATTCCATGTCTTAAAAGGGCTTATACAGCCATAACACTTTGTTATCACATATATTAGGGTGCAGCCTTAAAGGTCCCATATTGTCTCTTTTCATTATAAAGCGTGATCTAGGTGCTATACAAATACTGGGAAAGTATCAAAATGCTCAATCCACAGAGAAATGCACACAGCCTGTATTCAGAAACTCTGCCTTTAAACGAGCCGTCAGGACTTCCGTGAAGTTGTGATGTCAGAACTTGTATATATAGGTAGAAAATGGAGCTACATACAGCGGCGTTACAGTCATTCCCCAGCTGCAATGACGGTGCAGAGACACCGGGAGCACAGATGCGGAAGACCTGAAAGCTGATTAATCAGAGCAGACTGGGCTTTTTTGGGAGGGGAGCTTAAAGAGACAGGCGCTAAAATGGAGCGTTTCAGACAAAGGGTTAATACAGGTATATTCAGACAGACAGTATGAGAAAAATAATGTGTTTGTTGAATATTAAAGCATGTAAACGTGTTCAAGTAGAAACCCAAAATACAAGTACATGCATGTACCTTAAAATGAGCATAATATGGGACCTTTAATTCTTTTTTTTAAAGAAAAGCCAACATTCAGCACATGGAACACTTGAATGAATCTCGTTTTGCTTTTATTCTCAGCAAGGGGACACCTCTGACCTTTAATGACATGACCCGAGCTCCTCTAATGGCAGTGTTAATGGGCTTCACACACACACACAAGGGTGAAGTGCTGCAGAGTGCTAATGAAATGCACAGCACAAGCCAGACTGCTCAGCTCAGGGCCCTGCTTGGCTGGGAGGGAGAGGGGGAAGTCTGCTTCCTGACACAATAATTCATTCCCGTTTACCATAGCTCCGGAGCGAGGAGCCCCGGCAATAGGGGAGGCATAAATCCAGGCTGAAATCTCTCAGATTGCATCCGAATGGCCCTTTAAACAACCTGCACGGCTGTCACTGTGACTCTATCGGAGCAATCTATCGTCTAAAGGACGCCACGTGAGCCTCCGTTTGCAATCAAAGATAACAACGAAAGCAGGTACTCCTGGAAAATGATGTGAGGGGGTCTTTTTCCTCCTTTGCCTTAGCACTTACAGGTGTAATATACAAGGAAATTAATTGTTGCATGCACACCCACACACACATCCACACATACTCATTTGCTTGCCATCTCTCTGAGTGAAAGATTTGCCAAGGTCACAACTAAAGAAAAAGCGAGTGGGCGTATCTCATGTAGGCAACAGTGAAGCAGAGCAGATGAAAAAGTCTGTTAATGTTCTGCATGTCATCATCTCCAACACGACTCTCTAGCGTCTATTTATGCACCGCACACTCGTCTGAGTGTTTGAGATGTCGCGATATTTGGGAAGTTCACAGAAATGGCAAAGTGTTTTCTTGTGATTTCAGCTGAAGCACATAACACTTTATTTAGGCATTCTTGAGCATGCATTTGCTGACTTAACAGCAAATGACATGAAAGTGGGCTGTTTCAGAATATCTTGTATTGCAGTTTAAGGGGCACTAATTGAAATTTGAAAGCAGGCGATAAACTGAATTAAATATCTCTATTCTTAGCAGGTTGGAATGAGAAAGAAACCGATTAAAGAAAGGTAAATTGCAAGCAGGCAGGTTTTCTGGAAATAACTCCACACAGCACAATCATCGATGCAAGCATAAACGAAACGCACTAGCACTGTGGCAGCTTGGCTGTTTTGTCATTATGCCCACATATTTCAGCGGTTCAAATAGGTAAGCTGATGTGTCCCCCCAAAAAAGTACCGAGCCAATATATGCTTTGTTGTCAGGGTTACGAATGGGGTTGTCATCTTCCGGAGCCAGAATGAGAAAAATAATGATAGACAAATGGCCACATAAATGACAACAGCTAGAAATAATAACACTTAAATCTACATATTTTTCTGATTCTTGTGCAAAACAAACTACTCTTATTGTAGCATCTACTACCACAGCATCTGTGGGACCATTCCTTCACTCATCACTCGCTCAGGGCAAAACAAAGTAACCTTCCCTCAAACAGAAATCAGATAATATGAACACAATGTCTTAATCTATGAAGTGAAACAAAACTGCAAATCAGAAACAAAAATCACACTTAGTGCACGTTGTGTTGCAGTAGCAGACAAGTGAGAACAATGAAAACAGGTCAAGAAAATGTAATACAGTTCTTGCTCTTGGGTTCTCTGTAAGTATAGTGTAAGAGCCATGTGTCTCAAAACTGCATGCAATTTTTGTTCTTGATAATGTAATTTGCCAGTATCAATAATCAATAGCATTCAACAAGAAATGTTAGTTGGTTGAACAGATACAGATGATGGTGTACTCGCTCATTTCTAGTAAAAAGGGGAGCCTAGGTATAATAAGCAAAAGCATCAGCCTTTTCGGTCAATATTTTATTTTTCCTTTTAATTTAATGCCTTATTATTATTTAATTGTACGTGCAATCTTTTTGGAGAATTGTTAATAACGACCGAAATAACTACTACTTCTACTACTACTACTACTACTACTACTACTACTACTACTGCTACTG
>JAOVVB010107572.1:0-12874 GCA_028570985.1 Heterobranchus longifilis | reverse complement strand
TACTATTTCACTAAGAAGTCAACACACGTCTCACACTTCCCTCACAGTGTGTGTGCACAGCTAGCTATTTATTCCACAGCTGATCTGATACAGCATGATGTTCTCCCCCCGGAGGAGTTACATCATCTCATGTGCAGTAAATAATTATAAACATATAAACATAAACAAAAGAAAACAACACGTTTTCAGCATCTAAAATCAGGACAAATCTTTTATTATTTTTCTTTTTACATCTCTTTATTACATTTTCAAAATATCCTGGTATACATAATTTAAAAAAAACAGATACAGGGTATATGCAGGAATCCTGAACTTAACCTTTCCATCCATTTTAAGACCTCATCGCCAATTTGAGTTCTAACCGGTTACATTGGCGACACACTAACTTACATTTACTGTATATTGATTGTAAGATAGCACAACTAAACAGTCTTAGTTTTTGATAACTCCTTATCAATGCAACATAATTCAGGTAGGCGGGGTGGGAACAAAGCACAAGAGAATTAATTGAGTGACTAACCCAATGCAAGATTTATTAGAATCCCTAATGATTAAATTCAGACAAACTTTAGCATTCAACCTCTGAGAACAAGTTTTAAAATGTAATACCTTGGAAAAATGCATTTAAGACTTTTAAGGGCCTTATTTTTTGCTAAATTGATTGATCAACTTTTCATACTTTTTAAGATACCACAGACACCCTGATAAAATATAAAACTGCCCTCCCGTTTCTCAGCCCTGTGGTCTCTCCTACTCATCCTCCCAATCCATCCAGTAGGTTACAACTGTCCTCAACCGACTAGAATAATAACTGCACTGGCATTAAAAAAAGGAAATTACATAAAGGTGCATAAAAAGGAAAAACACAAAAATAGAGAAAGAGAATCATACATTGGCGCTGCAATGGTTAGTCGACTAATCAATTAGTCCAGTGGTTCCGCAACCTTTTCTGCAGATGACTTGAAATGTCCCTTATTTGCAAACTTCTATAGAATGTGTCTGAAACATTGCCTGTAATTAATACAAAACTGCAACTTCAGAGTGATACATTGTATCATCTTGTCTTTGTTTTGGTAGTTTGTGAAGTTTGGTGAAGATGCATCGTCTTCTGTACATTTACCTGCAGTCCTGTCACAACCTTGTCCATGCTTTGCTAGCAGTGCAGCAGAACCATGCATCATTTATTTATTTTGTTATTTTGTTATAAATCCAGGCTGCCCCTAGGGGTCACGCCCCTCAGTTTGGGAACCACTGGATTAGTAAATCAACCCAGCCAACTATTTTGATAATCGATCAACCGATGCAGCCTCTCAAATATGGAGATTTCTTGTTTTATATCACACTCAGCTGAATCTTTTTTAATGTTTTAATTTTGGACTGACGAAACCAAACATTTAAAGTATAATAATGTGTATAATCACCGTGGCCTGGACTTTCAGAAGCTGGGATGAACGTTTTTTCACCACTTCAAATCATTTTGAGAAATTTTCAGTCTATCACTCCAGAAGGTGACGGAGAGTGGGATACATAATTCTCTTGATATATGTATTATATGCAGCGTAATTGAAGTCATCAGAGGCAGCAGCCATTTTATCAGCCACAACAAGTAACAACAAGCCCCTTGGCGTGTTGGGGACGGAGAACACACAGCACTCATTCGCTGACAAAGTACCGCTAATATCTCTCTCCATTTTTCATCCTGATAGCTACTGTACACACGCTTTGCTCCGGGGAGCAACTGGGGCCAGGAAAGGGAGATGTTGGAGGGAGGAGGAGGAGGAAGGAGAGAGGGAAAGTATATGCGGGTGGCACACAAATGTCAACATCAGACATGTGCAAAGAAATAGGCTGATCTATAGTAGGTGCTACAGTAACAGCTGCTGAGACGCCAGAAGCACACAGTGGAATAAATACATTAACCTGGTTTGCTATTGAAAAGCATCCATCTGGATGTGTGTGTGTGTATGTGTGTGTACATGCCCGTCTCTGCCTGTGTGTGTGTGTGTGTGACTGCCACACATGCTCAATGTTTTGGCTTCAGGCCCTTTTTGCTGCCAACATGCAGCACGATAAATGGAAAAACTGAACTCGACGTGGGATTGCCTAACCAGCCATGGCAACGAGTGTCTACGTATCGCAGCCAATCAAACGCAATGCCACATTACAACAATCATCGTGAATGATGGATAAAGCTTTCCAGTTTAAAATCAATCGCCTGGAAAGGTCAATTGGCTGAAACCGACTGCTCATTTCAATCACAATCATATCAAAGTGTCAATGGCGGCGACCAGTGGAGGTGCAGAACAGATCTGCCTCTTCTTAAATACTGCAGTCAGAGTATTCAGTCAGTAAATGGCATGGAGTGCATGACGACACACAAACTGATGATTGATTAAACTGAAGATACCTTATCACGTCTCTTACTCCTCATTTATCCCTCTTAATTAGGTAGCGATGGTTTTTCTTTGCAAATAACAGACTGTGATGAAATAGGATTAATAACAATGGTCCATTAGCATTCTGCACATTCCTTCCTACCTGCCTGGCTGTGCCAAAGTTAGGAGAGAGGATCTAATCAAATGATAATGTTTATCTACACAGAAGCCATAAATGCCGGGAGGAATTTGTTTTCAATTCACAAAATCAACACTGAAACGAATATGGTTTTTCAATAGCAAGTATTAAATTCTGATGAAACACACTGATGAATCAGATTTAAAGCCGCTGCAATCAATATTTTAGATTAACAATGGATTAAATGATTACGTGCATGTGAGAGGGGCTGATAGTGATGAGCCCACAGAGAATTATCCTCGGCCTTTTAGCATCTATCTGTGGTGGAAAAAATATTCAGATCAGTTACTTTAGTACCACACTGAAAATACTCAAATATGCAAGTATTATCATCAACATGTACTTAAAGTATGAAGAGTAAAAGTAGTCATTGTGCAGTAAAATGTTCCCTGTCAGTGTTTTATATGATGTTTTCTGATTAATATTACTGCTGCATTAATGTGTTTGTTGCATTTTACTGCTGTAGATGTTTAAGGTTGAGCTAATTTGAACTCCTTTATATACTGTTGGGTAGTTTAATCTACAGCAATGCATCATATTCCATAAGATCACCATATGTTTGTAGGAGGATGTCCTGTGAGAATCATGTATCTCTAAAAAGTCATGATGTCAGAAAAACAGCAAACACTTTATTTATCTTAAGAACAGCAAGAGGATGAAAAACTGTAATCTGAAAAGTAACTAAAGCTGTCAGACAAATGTAGCGGAGTAAAAAGTAAAATATTTGTCAGTGGAGTAGAAATATATAGTTGCATAAAATGGAAATACTCAAGTAAAGTGCAAGTATCTCAAATTTGTACTTAAGTACAAAGACAATTCCGCTGCATCAATTTTGACATCATAGAAGAGCAGTGCTAAATCTATGGAATACTGCTTTTTGGACATTGTCTTATTCAATTGAGCATCGACAGAAACAGTCCTACTTTTTTATTTGTAATAATTTTATAATATTAATGGACCATCAATCTAGGAACCCATTGGCTCTCGTCTTTTTGTTTTTTCTGGGGACAAGTTTTCGGGGCTTCTGGTGTAGCTCGCTGGAGTCACTTCTGCTCCTTATGGATGTCTGGGCCAAGACTTCCTCGTCCATGCACCGCTCTTTGTTTACAGTCCGACTAGCAACTTGAGAAAGGAGTTTTTTCTCCACACAATACACAAACATCGATACTTGTTGTAGGTACCTTGTTGTTTTTAGGTCCAGCCGATATTTCGAGCGTTCCATTTTTTCCGCTCCCCACACTACTCGGACTACAAATGGAAACCATAACGCTTCCCATTCCAAAATCTTGTCCCTTTATAGAGATTAATCGACCACCAATACGTCCACAAGGTCAATATTTATAATTTACACAGGCTGTTGAGAAAGTGTACCGTACATCTTTTTGTCCCAAAGAGGATTGAAGCAAAGCAACATTTTTAAAAAAAGGACTTTCTTTTGAAGCTCAAATTCAAAAAATTACCATTCTGCCATGCTTAACATTCATCTTCACGAATCATTTAAATAACATATTCTAGAGGTAAAGGACTCTTCAGGTAATCAGTAAGTGCCAGTGCAATTTTGTTCCATTTAGGATTTTCCTCTTGATCAGAAAGAATAAAGCAGCTGGGGCCAAAATATTGAAGAAAAGTGTATAACAATTGCTATTACCTCTGTGAGGTGTGTGCCATTCAAAGGAGATAAGTGAAATTCCCTCTGTGAATTTACAAGGTTACACTGGTTCAAGAACAACCAGAGGTTGTGGCAGACAAGTCACCCGCAACTTCCAATTTTAAGGCGGGAGACAATAGTCTGCTCTGGGAGAGATGTGAAATGACAGGGTAGAACTTTACAGCACGACATTTGGCACAGGCAATCAGTCCCAGACACATTTTCTCTCGCTGTATGCCCTTCACATTTTGATGCCGTTTTGTCAGAATGTGTGACAACAGTTAAAAGGTTTAACAGAATATTTAAAATTCTAAGTGATACAATGAAGACGCAAGTTATACATTTACATAAAAATGAGGGTATTTAATAGGGAAATTAAATGCTCAGGAAAAGACAAGAGCCCAGTCATCAGCAGCAGGGTGCGTTTTGGCAAAGGGTCCTACCAGAGAGTGAGCCAGTTTTATCCTGTCCATTTAAAGCTTTAAACACATGTCATTATCTCCTCTCAAACTTGCAAGCAACAAGGACTTTGCACACCATTTTGTCTGTAGATTGTAGTGATTTCTCATACCGAGCCTGGATAAAGCTGTGATGAATTAAAGCGGAAATTATCTGTAAATTTGTGTTTTGTCTGAAGCAATTAAGAGTGCATGCTCAAAGGAAACTAAAATACGCCTACAGTAAATTCTACGACATTGGACGAAACATTAGGAGATAGACTGGTGGAATAGGCAGACGGGCGGACTGGCCGTCGGGAAGTTCGGGAATACTCCGGAATTGCCGATTAATTCCAGGCTGGACCGGCCGGTGGTCATAGAGTTTTTATTTTTCAGTTTCTGATGTCTGTTACTGTATGGTCCTTGTGCGTGGCGCGGGCCAGCCTCGCCGCTGCAGCAGACGCCACAGAGCGAAACGCTGCCTCTCAGACTGCGACAGTCTTTCAATATTGAGGGAGGATACGAGCGGCCCCTCCCAATTTGGACTGATCGGCGTTTTTGTTGAAATCTGATTGGCTCCGTCATTATTTCTTTTTTTTTTTTTTCATTTAGACTTTTATTTCAAACATGTTAAAATAAAAAATATATAAGTAACAATAACAAAACATGAATAATCAATGAAATTGATATCAAGCATACATTAAAACTCTTACTAACATCATAAATAAAACTGTTATGTCCGAAAAGTCCTACCCCCTTATTTCCGATTTTTTTTGTTTTTATATTAATATATCTTTTCCAGTTTCATCAATCATCATCGTGAAGAGTTTCCATCTGTCTGATGTTTTTGTGGTAAATGTAATTAGTGAAAATGGTGAAAAGAAATAAGACAGGAGATAGAAAAAGAAATAGGTGGTGCATAAAAATTACAAGCTAAAAATGTGAAAAATGTTGGTGCAAGATGCAGCTAAATGCACCAAATTGACAGCTCATTTCCGTGGTGGGAGGGCCAAACTTGCCTTGGCCACTGTTGCACTTTTTATTTGCTCTATTTTTGTGGGACTGCAATGTAGTTTTCGATTATATATTGAAAAACATCGAGTATTGAGTGTGCATGTATGTGTTTGCAACTATTTTCGCACGTTAGCAGTATACTTTGTGCATTGGTGAGGTGCTAATACAAACTGAGGAGGCAGGTGTCAGCAAGACATCCTAAAGTGAAGGTTTTCAGAATCATCAGATTCTCTTTATACCATAAAAACTGTATTAGTGTTAAAATGACTGCCAGAAACTTTTCAGCTTGTGCCCTTTGGGCGCTCGCATAAAGGGCCTCTCTATCTCAAAGTCCTGGGCTGAATTTCAGTCCCAGTTCATCCCTGTAGACCAGTGGTTCCCAAACTTTTTCTGTAGATAAAAATATTTTCAAGCCCCCCGCAATGCACCCACACAACCACACTCTTACACGTGTCCTTTGCTTGCAAACTTCTATCAAATGTATTTGAAACGTTGCCTGTAATTAATACAGAACTGCATCTTCTGGCTGCCAATTTTCATGCCTGGTCATATTTTCTTGTCTTTGTAGTCTTTGAAGTTGTGATGTTTGGTGTAGATCCACCGTCTTCTTTGTGTTTACGTGGCAGTCCTGTCACAAACTTGTCCATGCTTTGCTAGCAGTGCAGCAGAACCATGCATCATTTATTTATATTTAGCCTCGCCACCCCCTGTTATCACCCTAAGTTTGGGAACCACTGCTGCAGACAGAGATTGTTTACAGTGCCAGAAGAAGCAGTCAGAATAATCTCTATATTTTGTACGATTTCACTGGAGGAAATTGTTAGATCATGAGTATTTAATATCTGACAGACATGGCATATTACAGAACATATCCATCTCACCATACTGAATGGATATATGGAAGCATATTGAGAACAATAGGTGAAATTGAGAATGAGGTTTTACCATCCTGTTTACAGGGACATAAGGACATACAGGGACATTTTTAATAAAATAACATCCATTTATGTTGATTTCTTTTGGCTGGATGACTATGAAAAACTTGAGTTGTGCTTCAGGATGGAAGCCTTTTTTGTAGCAGATTTTATTTGCCAAGTTTGGGAGAGAAGGCAGAATATTTATGAGCTGTAAAATAACCTGTAATATTTGTAGGGAAATTAAATGTTTGAACACTGCAGCGGTACTTCTGGTGTCTTGTAAACCCATGAGGGTTGGGCACTTTGTGTGCATGACACAAAATTAAAGAAATCAATCATAATGGACCCATGGTTGAACCTCAGGGAAGTCCTTAAGTTATGGAGGCTGCAAGAGACTCCTCCTTCCAAAACTCCTCTACTTATATCAGTTAATTTATGCTCATCTTTGCACAGATGCATCATCTGATCTATTGATTGAAATATGAGGGACAGGGGGTTTTCATTAGGCTGATGGACACAAGAAACTCCTCTGTACTTAAACATTAAACAATATGTAACATTTCTGCATTACAATGCCTAAAAATGACTAGATCTATGTTATATATTTTTGTTTAGTTGTGTACTTGCATTATCCCAAATGTTTCCAACAAAATTCAACCCCAGAGAAAGTTTAGTCAGGACACTAAGGTGAACGCCTGTCAATTGTGTCATCACATCCCCTTTGCGCATGCCTCAGGGTCTGCAAAGGAGTTGTGAAAATGAGTCATGAATTAACTTTATATAAGCCACAATTTTTCAATACACTTTTTAGATCTTGGTGGCTTTAAACTGTGTATTTTAACCAGGAGATGGACTTTTTCCATCGGATGTCTGGATCTGAAGTTATCAGAGAAACAAACTGAACGAAAGTTAGCAGCAGCGACAAACTGAACTGCATCAGAAAAACCCAGATTTTTAACATTAAACTGCTTTATTCTGTGTTTTTACAGGTTAAAATCAGCAGGTCTGTTTAGTTTGGAGATGAGGAGACCTCTGTGGATAATCCGGCTTTGGGTAAAGACCTCCTGAACGTCTGAATCTTAAGTCATCAGAGAAAAAAGGTGAGCACACTTTTAGCAATAGAGACTCCACCGGAACTGCTTCATTAAGTGTTCATAATGGTTAAAATCTGTTCGTTTTGGAGAGGAGGAGACCTCTGAGAATAATTTCACTCCTGGTAAAAACCTCCTAAAAGATGAACACTGAAGTAATCCAAACTGGGACTTTGTTATTATTTTGATTGCGCGACCCCTAGTGGCAGAATATTACATATTGTACGTTTAAACACACCCATCCTGTGGGAGAATGCCAAAAGACAGGCCATGAAAAACGTATCAACTCCGAGCTGCTGCTTCCTCCTGGAGGTAATATTGTTTCACCTGAGGTATGAGGCTGCTGAACGGCTGCATCGATCGCGGGATGCAAACTCCTGGGAAACCGGCCAATATTATTGATGGGACCATTTGTTGTTTTGTGACATTAACCTTTATCGTGTTACTCGCTGCTGTTATGGAGCATTTCTTTACTGCCCTATAAAAGAATCAGCCTTCAAGTGGGACCCGGGGGAATAAATACACTGTGTACCATGTATGTTGGACCTCCATTACTCCCTGTACTCCCGCAACAGTTTCACTGCTGACAAACTTGTATCAATAACCCAAGAGCTTCCATCACACAGCCTCATATCTGTAGGCGGACTGCTCAGTCACTCTCACTATAATGCCGCTGTCACCTTGGCTGCAAGATCCTTCACTTTGATATGTCGAAGTAGCAATAAATAAGATTTGCACTGCCCCTTTGCTCAAAATGACCTTCATATATCTGCCAGGATTTTAAAGAGAAGCAGAGACTTCTTTGCCAACACTTCTTCCAGTGAAGTTTCAAATCACTCCCCCAAAAACCTACTGCCATTTTTTAAATTTTCAACAATGGGAAATTATTCTTTGAGCATCGCATCAGTGTTTTTGATCAATTAATCTTGGTCAGTCTGCATCATTGTGTCAGTTAAGTAGAGCTGCAATGAAAGTTAATGGGCAGAAAAATAGTCACAAAAAAATAAACATCTCCAGAAACCTCTCAAACATGGAGATTTCCTGCTTTTCTCTGTTTTTAATATCATATTAAAGTGAATGTCTTTGGGTTTTGGACTGACAAAACAAGACATTTAAAGACATCACTTTGGACTTTGAGAAACTGGGATGGACATGTTCCACTATTTTCAGACATTTTATAGACCAAACGATTAATCGAGAAAATAATCTGCAGATGTATCAATAATGAAAATAATCATTAGTTGCAGCCTTATAGAGACAGAGCACATTTAAGCCCCGCCCACGCCGGAGGTGAAAACAACTTTGTATTGCGTGAGGGTGCATCATTGTCAATTCCATCTGCTAACAAACAGAAAAATGCCCAAAAGCTTCTGTGAGAGATACACGACCAACAGTGTAAAGAACCCATGACTAAGTTTTCATAAGATGCCGAACTGAAAAACAGATCTTTTAAGAAGATAAAAGTGGATACAGACGGCAATAAGACGCGAGTCATCAGCAGGATGAATGGGAAAACTGGGGTCCCAACACTCACTTACCCAACTATTCAGCAAACATTGTCAAATATCCAAAATGTCACTTTAAGGCTGACTGTATTTCTGTAAGTTAAGCTGAAGCATTTTGACAGAATAAGCAACTTGTTAGTGAAATGTGGAGGAATCAGAAAGCTACACAGTGTTATGTTTGCTTGTGTCTTAGCCAACAGATTGCCAACATTAGCTTGCTAACAGCTAACATGTCCTCTCTGGTCGACATATGGTGCTAAAATAATCTTTTGACAGGCTTAAATCTGTTTTTAAACGAGCTACAGGCATTTTGTTAGTGTTTCAGCACACAGCTGCATTACAGTGGTGTGGTTTGTACGACACGTCTCTATAGTTAACTACATTATATCTTGTATAAACATGAGCAAAAATAAGGGATCCATTTCTTACAGCTTTTCAGTGTTTATTTCACCATCCTTTTGCCCTTTAGATTACATAACCAATACTAAAAAGGACAACACAATATTCACAGAGGTTCTACAGAAATAACCTGCTATGGGTTAACAAGGTAGTGCAACTTAATACAAATCCATCAAAGGGTGAAATTAGTCACAACGTGTGTGTGTGTGTGTTGACATTACTATGAACAAACTAGACCTACATGGTGCGAGACAAATGCTGGCAAAATTATATAACTTATGTTCAAAAGAAAAGAAAAGAAAAAAAAAAAAGGCCACTTAATGAATATTAACACAAGGAGCAAACAAATATACACTATATGTACAACACCACTGTTGATGTGTGGATACAATAAAGTTATACTCAAAATCTATTGTTTGATTATCAAACACTGACCTCCTGTAAAGAATGTTTTGTCCACTACAGAGGATCTATGATAAAGCCTTTCACCTTTCAAGTCTACAGAGGGAGAGGGTTTGATATTCAAAAGACAGATTCTGAGGGGAGGGAGGATCACGTGGACACAAAGTCATGACAATTCATCTAAAAAGCAGTAAAGCCTGATAAATAGGGTATTATAGAGTGAAAAACAGAACAAAAAAAAGGTTAAAATTCTCCCACATCCACTCTCTTGTCCCTGAACTTGCTCCTGGCCTTGGTCCGAGCCTTGAATGCGGCAGAGTTGTGGAGATGCTGGGGGGAAAAAAAAAAGAGGGGGAAAAAGTTAATGCAAAGTAGGAAAAAAAAGCACCAAGTATGTACAGTTTAATGTGCCATACAAGAAGCTTTCAAAAAGTGAGCTGCGTGTACACATACCCGTTCAAAGCGAGAGATTTTCATGGCCTTCATGGTGGCTGAATCAACCAACATCGGTGGTCCCAGTTCAAACACGTCTCTGATGAATTCATTTGCCTTGATTTTAAAAAAAATAAGAAACACAACGCATTGGAAAACACGTCGACTGACCATCACCGTAACACAATACAAGCATAATACAAAATCTGAGCAAAAGTGGCTCCCTAAATTTAGATAGTCTTCAGTGTTATGGGCTGTGAAATATGTTCTATTGTCTCATCTTTGCTTGTGAAATGTTCTTTTCCCACAAACACTGGCTGCCAGCCAGAGAGCAGGTTACTTTCCAACCAGCTACTTGTAATGGCTTTTTGTTTTCTACAGTACGCAACATTATCCTAAATCAAGTTGCAAGTATTGTCTTCCTGCATCAGGCCGGCCTACAGATCTTCATCGTCTTTTAGTGCTCTGTCAGTGCAGGAAAAAAAAAACGAGATTGTTACGCAGCGTCCGACCCAGGGTTGGAAATTAACTTTTTTTTTCTCTACCTGCCACTGTGGTTGGTGGATTCCAAAATCTACCAGTCACTCAATAGATTAGTATTGTTTTTTTTTTGGCTGGTGAGTGACAGAAATCTAGCAGCCACTTACATATTTTACCAGCATTTGACTGGTGCTAATTTCCAACCCTGATCCAACCTCGTGATTATGCAGTGAAATCGAATTAAACTGCAGGCTCGCGTGCATTTTCATTTTGAGTTTGTCATTCGCTGCGGTTACATGGTACTTTTTTTCATTCCGATTGAAATTTTTGGGTTAACTGTGGTCTGGTGTTTACATGCACCGACACATTTAATCGGAACGGCTGTGTGACATGCGGTTTCTATCAAAAACAAACTTTCTGCAGAGGTCCCGTTCAGCTTGGAATCTGCCAATTTTTTTTCTAAGTAGTGGAGGAATAAACGTACTGTTAAGAGTAGCGTAGGCCTATTCTTTGGGGAGAACAGCAGAGCCAGTAGTGTGTGTGTGTGTGTGTGTGTGTGTGTGTGGTGGAGCGAGAGACTGGAAGAGAGCGAGCGGTCGCAGCAGGGGGAGAGTGAATATCGAGTGAATGAACAGCAGAGTTTGCAGTTTTCTGTCTTGTTTCCCGGCTGCTGTGTGGAGTAACGGGGGTTTGCACCGGAGCGACTACAGACTCCGGCCCTGGAGACGTAGAAATGTGTCTCCCCCTGGTGCTTTGACCACAATTAGAAAGCTGCAGCAGAAAAATCTGTCCCTTCACGTTTACATTAAGACGGGGGGCTGTGAGCATGCGCAGAAAGAACGCAGCCAGAACGTCATCACTTCCATCATTTACATGGTACATTTTTTTCTTTTGACCCCTCTGCAGCACATCTGGCCTGTTTATTCTGATTGAGGTGTTTACATGGAGCTTTTTTATTCTGTTTGGGCATTTAAACAGATTATAATGAGAATATAAGGCCCCATGTAAACGTGGCTGTGGCTATTGATTATATACATTTACGCCATAATTAAACAACTTATTAAAAACATACCTGTAGGTGGTAGTTCATCCCAGAGCCCACAAACTCTCTGAAAGCATCATATGTCCTCTTTCTGACCCAGCTGTCAATGGTCATACGCTCGGTCCCAAAACGAATGGTCTCAGACTGGAAGTCACCCTCCTGGAAGAACAGAGGTGGAGGTGAGGAAAATAACTATTGCCAGAAACGGAATCTTAAATTGACAGCTGCAGTCCTCCTATGAGGACGGTCCTCTAAAACATGCAGGATAAGAGGAGGAAGAAGCATGTAAAAAGTCAGACACTGACACTGAGCACCCACCTCGACAGCCTTCAGTACGTCTCTAAACACCGACCGCTGCTTCCTCTTGTCCGTCTTGGCTCTGTGTTTGTTACAGTCTGTTGCCAACGCGTTCAGTTTGTCACACAGTTCATCCCAGTCGTCAAACTCAAACTCCTGATGGGACACAGAGAAAGAAATGCTGCATTCATGACCAATGAAAAAGTTAAAAAAAAGAAAGAGAGGTATCACATACTAAAGAGATGTATATAGACCGAGTATCTGTATACAAACATTGAGAACGCACACACACGCGCGCCGGTTGCAATAGAACCCGCCTGCTTCTAAAACACACTGGAAAAGAAGAAAACTAGCTAGCAAGAAATGGGGACGATTACATTGTTTTATTGTTAACAGATTTCAACTCTTCCTTCAACAAAAAAAGTTTTCTCTAGAGGACGACTTCCTGATTTCTTTCAAAGGAAGGTAAAAAAAAAAAGGTGAAGTCACTACGTCAAATCATTGGGGTACAATGTAGTCTTGCATAGCCAGACTTATCTCTACAACACTGTGTCTGTGTTGGGGGGGAGGTCTGGATTGAATAGCTTTCACTCTGGTATAGTGGAAACAACTCCCTGGCCTGTTTATATTTCTTTA
>JAOVVB010107552.1:0-12875 GCA_028570985.1 Heterobranchus longifilis | reverse complement strand
AAACACTCACAATAAGTTGACTGTGGTGAATTTCCATTATCTGGATAATCGTGAATAGCGTGAATACCCTCACAAATTGACTGCAGTTTACTGCAGTGTCCTGTCTGTGATGCAATACAAATATTTGTTTCTTAAAAAAAGCTGTAATGTTTTGAGAAAAAAGTCGTAGTGTTTGAAGAAATAAACTCACAATTTTATGAGAAAAAAGTCATCATGGTTTAGAGAAAAAAGTTGGAATGTTTGAAGAAATAAACTCACAATTTTATGAGAAATAAGTCTTTATATTTAGAGAAAAAAGTCTCAACAAATCAAAATGGAAGGTAACGTGATACCAGTGTGTTTTAGTGCCGTTTTAAGAGCTTTAAACATATTTTGTTGATTACTGGGATAATATCGTGAATCGTAATTATTTTGGCCAGGATAATCGTGACATGAAATTTTCATATGGTCCCATGCCGAGGAGTGATGTACTTAAAATAAATAAATAAACATTAGCTGTTGATTAGATCCTGAGTGCAGATACTTGACTCTAATGAAGAACAGTGATTGTGCTGTTTGTCAGAGTTTACAGTTGATCTTCCGTGGACCTGGTCCAGATAAACAAACATTGTGAGGCGCCACACACTGATTGGCTGCTGAGGATGAGGTCAGCAGAAGGAGACATGGTTTGTTAGTGTCGTCAGGGTGTAAAAACAAAGTAATGCATGTTAGTGATGGTGTGGCTCTGTGTTTGTGTTTACATATCAACATTAGACCAGGGTTTCTGTTCCGGTCCACGTGGAGAAGAGAGTCAAGTGTCAACGTGATACAAACACTTTGTTTGATTATGTAGCCAGATGTAACTGTACAACAGGCTTGCCGCAGAAGTTGGTGTTACACGGTGTTGAGGCATACACCCATTACATTACTTGCCCACCGCTTGCTTTTTAAAAAATTAGAAATAAAACCCATTTAGTTTACTTTTGTAGCTCCCACCGTGTGTCTGCTAAAGCAGCAGCACAGAGGAGTTATCATATGTCATATATCTATATTGTTTATTATAGGTTATCAGTGTGTTTTCTTGTAAGATTCACTCGCGGCTCACAGAGAAAATATAACAGATGTTTCGTAGCCTGCAGATGACATTTTTCTGCCGATTGCTGAATAAATACTACTGCGTTATGAATACAATTGAGATGCGTGTCATCTTCTGTTCTCCCACTGTCATTACCAACCAAGCAACAGGCATTCACGGCATTCGTTTTATTCTGTGAGATTCAATAAGTATCACCACGGAGAGCCCGCAGCGCGAGGGAGAGGGGAGCTCCGACTGGAGAGGGGAGATCATTAGAACAACAAAGATGTTCATTCAGACTTCATTTATGCTTCTTACAGATCTGTAGCCTGTATGAAATGATTAAGTTATCACAAGTTGTTAAATATAAAACATTTTGTTGAATACATGCTTTGAAACAGGCGTTTTAACATCACTCTGCTGTCAGTCTGTCATCACAGCTGCTGTTTGTCTCCCGCACACGATGATGATTCCACAGCAATGTCATTTAATAAAGGATCAATAAAGGTAACATTAATTACATCAATTTAATGTTTTAATTTTACATTTTGGGAAGCGGGCAGCACCGAGGGGCACTTCTGCCTCACGTCTGAACCCGAATTGGGTCATGCAGCAAAAGCTCCACCAGAGCACACACAGCCATGGTGGTGGACACTTTGTCCATTTGTGTCTGTAGATTTCTCCTGAATTCACCAAGAGTTACCATTACATAATTTGCCTCATTTGCCAGAAAACTTGCAATACAAACTCTTAATACAAATTCTTAATGTAAGTAATCAGCTGGAGTAGTTTCATGGTGATGTCTATTAGTTATTTACCCTATTCTCCTGTAGTGTCTTCAAAATGTCTGAATTCATTTTACAATCTGGCAGGCTGCATTCACTGTAGAGCGAATTATTTTCACCTAACATTATGACCGGAGAGGAGGGCTGCACGGTTATGGACAAAATGATAATCAGGATAATTTTGATCAATATTGAGATCATGATTATTCATTGATTTTAGGGACAAAATATATTTATTGCACTTTCACATTTAAATAAACAGAGCATTGCTTTCACTTCAGTGCTGTTTCCTGCTAAAGTGCAAATCCTTGCACCAAAATAAGACTGGTCATTATTCACAGTAACAAATAAGATTGACCCTTCGATAAGTCCCACCCCCTTGGTTACTGTTGCTAGGCCTGTCAAGCTTTCAGACCCCCTGCATGTCACTATGGCGTTTTCAATGATATCAGTGAGAGATACTCCACAGGAAATAACCGTAAATTTCAGGAATAAGTGTGTGTGTTTTCACCTGCTCGTATCCTGCTTTCCTGCCTCTCAGAGTTCTTCTTGTTCTCGTTGGCTGTCGGCCTCTGCAGCCGCTCCAGACTCTCGAAGGGATCCGGCGGCTCGTCTGTCTCCATTTCTTCCACGTCGTCGACCACCGGGGTCCTCTTGGCGGCCGCAGCCTTCTTGGCCCTCCTCCTCCTCTCTTTAGCGTCGTCTTCATCATCATCGTCTGCGCCGTCGCTGTCGCTCATGTCGTCAAAGCCAAAGTACTGGATCTTGTAGCTGGATCGTCCGTCTGCGTTGTCGCCGCTGTTCTCCTCCTGATGGGCGTCTGCGTCCTCGAAACCAAAGAGGTCCATCTTACTGACCTTCTTTGACTTCGTCTGGGACGGTTTAAACCTGCGGCGAGGACACGTACACATCAATAGAAACATCACTTACATCAAGCAGGGCATGCAAAAACCACCAAAAACAGGATGGAAATAGCAGCACACATTTGCAAGACTGGAAGGGCTCAGATACGCATCATTTATTCTGCATCAGGCTGACACATTTCGGCCAAAGCCTTCATCAGAGCATAATCCAGTCTTGCAAATCTTCATTTATTTTTTTGGAGTGCCGCTATTTCCATCCTCTTTTTGGTGGTTTTTGCATTTGATACTGACCGTAGCTGAGCACCCACAGCCAATGAGGCAATCAGAGGAAGTGCACCTGCTGAATCAAGCAGGGCCTGTGAGCTGAGTGGAGCGGTAAGAATACCCGCTCCTCGCTCACGGAGCCGTTTGGCTCCCCCGCTCACAGCCGCACCTGCCCGCTCCGCTCAAGATTGCTCCATGATCAACTCTGATATTACTCTGCTCGGTTTCACTCACCGCTCGCACAAAATAAAAGAAAAAAAGCTGTGTTGTATTTAATTAGGGCTGTAACAACGAATCGATAAAATCAATTATTAAAATAGTTGGCAATAAATTTCATTATCGATTAATTGTGTCGCACGATTATTACATCACTCGCTATGTCACAGAGCTGTTTACGTCATGACAGAGTTGAGTGGAGTTGAGTGGAGTTGGCAGAGTGGACCTAAAAACATTTGAAACATGGCAGAGGCAGAGAAAACTGACCAAAAGTGCTTCACACTGAGTAAAACTAGGCAGTGTGTTGCAAACTATGTAAAAGTGATATGGCATGGCACGGGAGCACCACGGTCAAGAAACAGCACCTCAAAAGAAAACATGTTGGACTCATTGCTGAAGAGGAAGGGAGCTCAACAGCAGGGTACGTCACGACTAAATCCCACATATGATCCGTTTGAAGTGAGGAAATGTTAACGTTAGTGTCATAGCTAGTAGTTCGTCTTGTGCGTGTTTCCTGATTACGTTAGCCTAGCTGGCTAACGACAGTGGTAGAGCAGAGGTGGTATAGTCAATGTTTTGTTCTTAACTGATACACAGGGGCAGCTGTGGCTCAGTAGGTACTGGCCTTTAAATAAACAATACTTATTAACTAAAACATCAAGGCATGTATTGAGTTTTCTGTAAATTCTGGAATTATACATACTCATACTGTCTTTCTCATTCCAGAAAAAACACACCAAACCATGAGTGGCTACTTGACGGGAAATACAAAGTCACATACTCCACGTCAAGGAGCTGTCTTGACGGACAGCATCCTGAATCTGCTTTATTGATGGTTGAAGATGATGGCTTCATGAAAGAGCAACCTGCCACACTTTAATTAAAACTTTCACGAGACTTCACGAGTAATGGTAGCAATCTTCATTATAATTTAGTTTCTTGCAGCATTTGATGTGACAGTCTCACTTTGATGTGTGACAGTTTCTCCCAAATAAAATCACTGTGGATTTATCAGGCTTCATGCAGCTTTTTAAGAGTAAAATTTAAAGTAATTTTCAAGCACTTTCAAGTTTTCTAAACCAAAAATATCCAGACTCTCAAAGCCTTTATCACCATATCTAAATCGTTACTATAAATGCAACTGTGAAAAATAAAGTTTACAGAATTCCAGGAGACAATAAACAAATATGACGACGGGATCGTCGAATTTCAAATATTAAAATATTTTTGGTTGACATGAATGATTGAAGATGTGTTGTGTTGTTCTACCTCGTGTTTTGTTGTTCCGTCTTCTTCCGTTGCCACCCTGCGTCTCCCAGCTCTGTCGTGCTGCCTGACCCGGCACTACTGCTGCCACTAGAGGGCGCTGCATCCGTACCAAACTCCTCCCCTCCTCGGCGCTGGATAGTGACGTTACACATGGACATGGAAGACGGGTGCAGCACTGTGAAGTCCCTCGTCCTGCCCCGTCCCCGTCCCCCTCCGCCGCCGCCTGTCGTCTTATTACTGCCGTCAGAAGTGGATTTGGGAGGATTCGTGCCAAAAACAGTGCTGGCAAATCCGCCGGAGTCCGAGGCCTTGCCCTGTTTGTTGGGCCTCCGGTACGTCCGACAGTTTGAGTTTCTTACAAGTGACGAGGAGGAGGACGTCTGGGAGTAGTCTGACGTCTCCACCAGGAAGTCCGAGTCGCCCCCGAGGTCCTCGCTCTCACTGGGGCTCTGCAGCCGCGGGGGGGAGGGGGGCTTCTCGTACCGGGTCTGCCCGAGGTCGACGCCCACCGAAGCCCAGGAGAGCGTGGGGGCGGGGTTACGAGGTTCCTGGCAGGGCGAGGGCGGACGGAGACCCATGATGTCATCCCAGGAGTCGTAGGTGGACTCCGCCTTGGACCCGGTCTTCAGGGTGGTGGTCTGCGCCAGTGGCTTCTTATCGCTCTCAGAAGCGTTTTGGTACCACGAGTAGCTGTGCTGGTTCTCTGACAACGAGGAACTCTGCTCAGACGTTCCTACGGAACAGAAAAAACACACTCGGAATCAGCACAAATATCAGAAACTGCCATCAAATGTTTGAATGTTTTTTATTTAACTTAATATGTTTCAGTAAAGGTCAGTTCTAGTTGATTGGACAGTTAATTAGTATTAGTATTTTAACTAGAGCCACTGATATGGGATTATTGAGAATGATCGCGGAATGAAAATAGACTTTAGTTTGTGTATTGTGTGGGTGAAAGTTTGTGTTTTTGTGACCCATCCATCCACCCTGGCCTCCTCCCTACATGGACTTTGATCAGATAGAAACATTTTTGTAATACGTCAAAAATAGGGGTGGGACGATAATGGATTTTAGTGCATTAAGTGCATTCTAAACCTAAAGCTGTTTAATTCAGAAATCTACTTAAAAACCTAATTGATTTCTGCTGTGACTGCTTTTAACTTTTTTAATGGACAATTATGTATTTTATTTTTATTTTTTATTTTTTTTATCTCATAGTATTATTGTAATTACCATGATTGATATTGTACATTTTAAAATTGTTTGTTTTACGTTACATTGACATAATGTTCTCAGGTCTCTCGAGATCTCAGTGGGACTTACCTGATGAAATAAAGGTTTATGTTTATCTGCTACGTTAGCTTTGACTCTTAGCATCTAATATACCTTCAACAGTAATATGAACTTATTTTTATTTAGTTTATGTGGTTCAAAACACACAGTAGGACAAAGGAGACAATAGAAAATAAGGACACACACACACATGCATGACTAGTTTCATGTCAAACGTTAATTTTCCAGTTGGTGAATGAAGTAAATCAGAGTGGTGTGGTTGTTAGCACCCTGTGGTCATTTCTGCCTCCACAGATAAACGGGTGACAACACTCGTTACTCTGAGCAGAGACAGGAAATTTCTTCAGTGCAGCATCAAAGAATATCTGTATCTGCTCTGGAAAAAAAACTGTGGGTTCTTTTTTTAAACACGGTGTTGTCATAGCGTAGCTAAACTAGAAAGTAGGCCATTTCGCTTCACTTTCAGACCTTATTTGACAAACGAGAAATAAAAGCTCACAAAAGGATCAAACATTTGCCTCTTTGTGTTAGGGCTGCCCCCTCTTAGTCATTTAGTCAACTAATGTGTCGTTTTGGTCTTAGTCGACTAAGATTTCTTCAGTCCATTAGTCGTTTTTATGCTTTTTTTCATGCTCAATAAATTATTTCCAAGAAACTTCTAGCTCATCTCTGGTAAACACCAGATTTAAAGTGGTGCTTTTGCATGATTCTTTGTCTAGAAACTCAGTTTTACAGATCTGTCGATTAAAACAGTTAGTTGATTAGTTGTAGACAAAAATCTATTCTATTCAAAAATCAAATCTATCCCGATATCAGTCATTTCATATCTCCATAACGATATACATTATATCGCATGTTTTCTGGTAAATAAATTGTCTATATGAAAAAAACCACATGGTAAAGGCTGTTTTTGTACGCTCCTGTGTCAATTAAATACTGACTGTTCTAACTGAATTAAGAAGTGAAAAATGAACATAACTGTTTCAGGAAAAAATAGCTAAATATAGAAAATGGTTTTCTGGTTGGTGCCTGACTTTTTGCAGCCAAACACGTCCAAAGGACAGACGTAGCCCCTCGTTTAGGTATGAACTCATTTGCTTTGGTTGTGCAGAGTCCGTGTCTGCATGTTGTGTCCTCATTAGCAAAACAGTGGCTTCAGACCAACAACAACTTTAAATATATAGTTTTGGTATGTATAGTATGGTTTATATTGTGTAGATGAAACACCTGCTTATGTATGTGAAAACCAAACATCTGTCAAGGAGTACATTCAAATTCAAACATATTTCTAACCTTGAAAACACAAAAAATAAGCATTTTCCAAACTTTCAAGACTTTGTACAAACCCTGACTTTTACAATGGATTATATATAATTATAATATAGAATGCATAATACCTGTTCTCACAATCTTCTTGAATATTTGAATCAGTGTGAAAGTGGCAATAGTCCACTCTACAACACTGGCACACTATCAAATCTTTATTTGGTTAAAGGATGTTGTGATATTTGCTGAGTCAACATGTCCGTGTTTCAGTTGAACTTCAGCATGTCTCCGTGTCCTAACACCGCAGAGACGTCACTCTCTGAGACACAGCTTGTTGTTGGGAGTCCGCTGGAGTGGCTCGTGTCTCTGGCAGGTGGCCAGCAGCAGTCACGGAAAGACCATGCCAAGTCAAGCTGACAGCGAGTGGAGAAACAATAACACAGATTTCCCCAAAAGAATGAAATCACTCAAATCTAAAACTGAAGAAAAGACACTAATGGAAACCACAAGCACGAATCGATTGCTGCTGATGATTTCACACAAAGCTGCTCAACACTCCACATTCAGATTTGTGCAAACTGAAACGTTTTGTGACCTTTAGGCCACATCTACATTACTGTTTTCATTTTAAAGCAGCGTTTTAAAAAACGAAAACGATCTCCATCCACACAAGCATTTTCCAAACTTTCAAGACTTTGTATGAACCCTGTGCAGTGAATATCTTTGAGGTTTTTTACTGGCGATAAGATTAAATCGCAAAGTATCGTATTAAATGTGTACTGCTAAAACACCACATTGAAGTCCAGTAAGTTTATGGGCATATATCATTATTTTAGATTAAAAACAACTAAATTAATTCAAGGATTAATCAATAATGAATAACTACAGATGCAGTCCTAGTCCAGATCTACCAGAATTTAAAGGTTTTAAATGTTTACCTATGGTAGCAGTGCTGCTGTTGAAGAACCGTGCTGTGTCCTCCATCACCCGGGGCGGGTTCCTGTCGTTGGCGAGCCACGACGCCCCTCGAGCGGATGCCAAAGCATGGCTGGACCTGCTCCCCGTGTCCAGAGATAAACCCGGCCGCTCCGCTTGCGGAGGCTCTGCAGAGGTCGGCTTGGCGGGTGACGACTTGTTGCCGGCGCGAGAAGAAGACACCGGCTTGGACTCCTCATCACTGTCAAATCCAAACGGATCCTCCAAGCCATCTCCGCACGGACGCGGTCTCTTGTAGACCTCTAGGACAGAATCGTTCTTGGGTGCGCCCACGCGCTTGGAGCCCACCTTGGCCTTGTAGGTGGTGTCACCCCATTTGGTGCTCAGGGTGCCTCTCTTGGTGGACAGAACCTCGTCAAACTTGGACGTGCCCTCCCCTCCCTTGCGGCTGTAGGTTTTACCAAATCTGGATGTCATTGTTGCATCTGGGTCATATTCTCTAAGACAACAGAGCACAAAGGTACATCACAATCAGGTTTTCACTTACAAGGAACTGGCCTTGGTGTATGGTTCACACAATATCAGGGCTCGACATTACGGCGTGTCCGGGACATGTGAATTTTTTGTAGGGCAACTGGAAGAAAAATTGATTTACAATAGGCAAGGTTCATACAGCATTTTAAGAGTAAAATTATGGCTGCACAATAAATCATTTTTTTATCATCATCGCAATATCAACTTGCGCAATAAATACATTGCGAAAGACTGCGACATATCACAAAAGACACTCAGGGATTTTTTGAGTTAGATGAAAGAGAGTATCGGTAGGCCTGTCACAATAATTACAATATCAACTTATCAAGGTCACCAAAAATGATCAAGGTCATCTCCATATATCATACAGTATTGCCCGGTATTACGTTGTGTTTACATGCGTGTTTGTTAAGAATGTCACCAACATTTTAGCCAACATGATGGCAGAATAAACAGCAGGGTTTTCCCGAACATTATAAGACATGTGCGTAGCACCTCCGTGTTTTTTCATAGCAGCTAAACCGAATGAACAGAAAGAAACTCTGGTGAGAGGTTTATTTATTTGGGATATTTTAATATTTTTCACGTTCCATTTCCAATGTCTGAATATTCTTAAGAATTAAAAGTTCAGTGCTCTTTGAAAGGGTGTACTTGCATTATATTATTATGCTATTATATTATTATATCAGTGGCATAAAGTGGTCTTAAAATTACAATAGCATCGTTTATCTCAATTATTTCTGGGACTATATATTGCCAAAACAAAATTAGGTATCGTGACTGGCCTAAATATTGGTAGAAAACTGCTCTTTAAAATGTGCTAAAATGTAACTATCATTCTTTTTCACTTTTTTTTTTTTTTTGAAATGGTGCTTTTTGTGTTCAGTTCACTGTTCAATTTGTTCAATAAAATGTCAGAAATAATTTCCTTTCAGTTTTTTTTAATTCAACAAGCATTTTGTTTTATTTTAGCAGAATACTGAAAGCAGCAGAAAGGCAGAACTGATATATTGATCAACTTTTTATCGGAAGTAATATCGTCATCGGAGTGTTCAACAACGTTATTGCATATTTTCCTCATATCGTGCAGCCCTAAGTAAAATTTAAGCACTTTTCAAACACTTTCAAGGTACCTAAACCAAAACATTCCAGACTCTCAAAGTCGTTATCATCCCATCTAAATTGTTACTATCAATGCAGTTGTTACAACTAACTGATTGTTTCATTTCAAATATTTAAGATTTCCATGTCTTTTTTTATTTATTTATTATAAAGCAGGTCTAAGTGCTATATAAATACTTTGAGAGTATCACCACACTGCATCCACAGAGAAATGTACAGCCTGTATTCAGAAACTGTGCCTTGAAATAAATGTACTATATCTATAAGCTGGAACCAAGAAATGTTTTTACATGAAAAATGACAATCAATAAGTTGCAATCAATAACCAAGCTCTCAAATAAATGTAGTGGAGTAAAAAGTATTTCCCTCTGAGATGTAGTGAAGTAGAAAGTATCTCAAAATTGAACTGAAGTACAGTACTTGAGTAAATGTCTGAAGTTAGTTTCCACTACTGATCAAACGTAATTTATAAAAACTGTCATCCATCTGTGTATTCCCACACTGTGTTGATCTGTGTACACACACACACACACACTGTGAAAAGATAATTTTAAATACATTTTAATTAGAAAAAAATGTTGCAGCGTTTACAGTTCTCACATATTTGTATTTACTGTTTTTAACTGCAATGTCCACATTTTTCCATTTATATCTTAAGTTATCTTTACTTATCTGTGTGTGTGTGTGTATATATATATATATATATATAGGCTTATATGTGTATATATTATCAAGATAACATCCCCATTTTTAAGTTAAACTTGACCTATTTTCATGTATATTTGATTACAATGGTGAAATGTTACACTGCATATTTACACTTAATTCTAGTAGATCTTTACTTATTGTACGTACATTTTTGTTTTTATGTCACACTTGCTTTGGCAATGTAAACGTATGTTTCCTTTGAATTCAATTGAATTAACTATCAAACTGATTGAGTGTTTCTCAGCCAGCTGGTTTGACAAAACAAGGCTAACATTAGCATGCTAGCGAGCTAAGGGCGCTAACATACTGCTATCAGCACTGGATGATAGCAGGAGAATTAATGGAAACACACAAAATACAGTGGTGGAGGGGAGATACATCAAACACTATATCCGTGTAATTACGTGGCGAGATATATAAATATAACACTAAGTTACTATTAGCTCGAGTTTTAACGCTAGCCGTTAGCATTAGCTAAAACCTCAACAGAGATGACTGAAGCCGCTGGAAGCTAACAGCTAACAATAACTGACATCGTGTCGTACCACCAAAATCAAAAACTCCATACATGCACAGTTTTTTTGCTGGTACATGTACATTGATTGTTATCCATATTTTCACTTACTTGGTGAGCTAAAGGGCCGATCCGCACAAAACACACTCCGGACCCGAAGCGGCCGTTAAAGTCGCGCAGGCCGGGCCTGCTGCCTCCCTGATTCAGTATAAACAAGGCCGAACAGAGGCCTCTAATGGCGGATTAGCGGCTCTTAAAGACAACGGCTAGCACCGCAGACCCAGACTGTTGAGAAAACATACAGTTTATAACCCCATTTAATGATATCTGCTTCTATTTTTAAGTTAAATCGCACTCGATTGTTTCCTCCGGGTTGGCTTCCATTGGACTCCCCCGCTGCGTCAAGTTAACCGGAAACAGCAGGACGGGACCGGAAGCTTGGTAATCTATCCATAAAAATAAAAGTACAACGTAAAAATACTGATGAGCTAAACCTAGTTAGCATGTATGTATTTAAATGACATTTGCAAAATGTGGCTTGAATACAGAAACCTTTATCTACACATTGTTAAATGTCACGTTGAGAGATTATTTTGCTAGGTTTCTGGCAGGTGGGTTTTTGTCTAGTTTTATTTTTTAAATTATAACCGGAATTGCTCGTATGTCGACCTTCACACTTCATCAATCACAAATGCCGCGTTCAGGTTCACCCATTAAACTCGTAAAAAGGTACATTTCAAATGACAGCCCGTAAACAGCGGCATAAATAATTATGCAAAATGAGAAATATAAATTAAACTCAGTAAAGTTAATGGGGAAAAAAATATTAATTAATTTTCTGCGGAAAATGCGTGTTGTTTAAATGTATTTGCTGGGAGCATTCTGTTGAAAATCTAAAAACATACTTTTTTACATGATAAAAAAGAGGATCGTGAACTGCCCCATACTGTCAGTGCTGGAGTTTATTGAAAAAGAAATGTTCCAACCATAGACTGTAAAAATATCCTTTTTATGCTATTGCAACCTTCACCAGGCATTACATTTACAATATGCAACAACAACATTATTATGGAACCACAGACTGAATCAAACGCCTGAGGCAAATCCACTGTCAATAACTTATTAAATACATATGGCACATCAAATTTAAGCTTAACCAGAGGAGACAGAAATGTTATTCGTACAGAAACCAGTCAGTCATAAAACATATTTCAAATGTTCTTCTAATTGGTTCTCAATGCAATGAATACTGTTTGTCTGCTTTGCATTGCATCAGACATAACTTTTCACACTTAAAAAAATAAGAAAAAATGGTGGAACGAATCTTTCTTATCTTGTACACTAAAGTGTGACTGTGAGACAAGGTCATAGAAAGTCATACTGATTGGATCTACAGCCACATCATGCCAGGAATTCCTAGCATTTATGTGTCTCCGTATCTCCTCATTTTTGAGGAGAAATGTGTCTCTGTATGTTCTTGTTTTTGAGGAGAAATGTGCCTCCATATATTCTTGTTTTTGAGGAGAAATGCGCCTCTGTATATTCTCGTTTTTGAGCAGAAATATGCCTCTGTATCTCCTTGTTTTTGAGGAGAAATATGTCTCTGTATCTTCTTGTTTTTGAGAAGAGATGTATAAATGACCCCAGATCTGAATGACTGGACTTTCATTCTGCCAGAGGACCTGAAATGATCCGAGTGCTTGTTGACATGCACCCTGCTCCGGCTGTCTGTCTTTTCAGGGCAGTCCGGTCAACTTGGCATCAAGCCTTGCTTCTTTAAACCTCAAAACCCTGTTACTGCCGAGTGCTAAGCCTGGCTCAAATCCCCGCGTGGCATGCTACGACCCCTGTGGCATGCTGTGGCCCCTGTGCCAGCGTCCGGCCCCTGTGCCAGCCAATGGACTGATGTTACGGTACCATGAGGCGCTCAATATTCTGACAATAAGGAGGCAAAAGCTCCCTGAGAAGAAGCTGGCAGAGCTTTGCGGTATGGTGTTCTGGCATCATATGGTTTGGAAGAATGGAGCGGCACGGGGGCTGGCATCAGTGCT